>JAOVVG010000051.1:16788085-16800323 GCA_028566375.1 Leptodoras nelsoni | reverse complement strand
AGGCTGGTCCAATTTAGCCATGAAACCTCCCACACTAAAATGACAGGTGTTTCAGTTTCATTGTCTAACACCTGTAGGTCAGACTTTAACATGCTGTAGCTTTACTTGTGGTTGAGATACATGCAAAGCAGAAACAGATTTCAATAGATAGATTTCAGACATATTTCATCATCTGTCACAACACAGAGGGTTTTCCCAGGCTGCTCCAAGAATCTTTCTCATGTTAGCCTCGCATTAACATGGGTTCCATTTTTCATCATTTTTAACTGCTTATGAAACGGTTTCTCTCCGTTTATAAGAGCCGCATGACACGTTTGTTGTTTTATAATTATGAAACACTTCGATATCCTACAAACTGTCAGCATGGATAATTAGGAGGAAATTACATTATATCTCCAGAGAATATTCTGCCACCTTTATTCCTCTAGGCAAAGGGCTTTTAGCAAACAAGAGGGACTGGAGAAAATATGCTAAAGCTTTTTTTGGGGGGCGTCTCTATTTTGAATTTTGAAGCACTCTGCAGTTGCCTGGTTTTTCTAAATATTGATCACGCAGTTTTAAGCGATTTTGGAGTGCAGCTGATTTATTTTTGCTGAATCATTTCTTCTTTTGTCATGATTCTTATTGTCTCAAGGACTCGAATGTGCCTCAGCGTTTGTGCTTTTCAATGAAAATAAAGCTCTTACTCTTGAACGCTGAATCAGCTGTTCTCGTCTGCCGTCTGCTATTTTAAGAGACCCAAAAGGCCGTCTCAAGAGCAAACGCATTGTGAAAGCCTGACCAGCGTTTCATAGTGGAAAGGTTTACTCACAATTGAATCGTTTGTGTTTATTGGTACAAACATCCTTGGGGACAGATTTTAAATGAATGACCGTAATTTTTATCGTTCAATGATTTTCTTTGGTATTTAAAAATATATTGATTAGAGTATTGGTATTGTTAAGCAGATTTGTAAGAGGTTATGACAAATATATTCTCTGTGCACTATAACATATGCTGCAGAAATTTGGGCTTAAGATTTTTAAGTGCCTTAAGCATATGTGTCCATTTAATCGCCCTCAGATAGATTTTATTTAATGAAATCTGAATTACTAGTGAATATCTCAATGTATTAAAGGTGAATCTTTAAAAACAAGCGAAAACAACTAGCCTTCTGGTGCAGGAGGAAGTAGCAGCCATTTTCCTTCATCACTTTCGTTCTGTTTTGGTGCCGGTTTCATCAGGGTCATCGTCAGCTTGGCTCAGAAAAGCATCAGGCTCTGAGTAATCGGGAGCGTAGGATTGTGCGAACGTGAGTCTTTATGGATCCATCTGTCACTGCTCTCTGACAAATGATCCAAGCCTGCGCCTGAAATGAAGGGGAATAAAAAAGCAACCGGGTTTCTGTCGGTGACATATCCCATAATGATTCCAGACAAAAAAAATGTGCTCGCCACATGCCATAAAGCGTAGACTTCCTCATTTCTGGAAGGTGATTTATCACAATGTTAATTAATTAAAGCTGGGGTCATGTTCTTGTAATATTTGGTATTCTCCACACAATCATGCAGCTTCTATAAAATATCTGCTCATGGAGGGAAACCTACCAGAAATCTGTAAATGGACAAATACACAAATCTATGCCAGATCAAGAATTGTCTCTACTTGCCTGTCTATCTTGTTGCCTGTCATTTCAACAAGCTCAACAGCTTGTACTAGCGTTTAAGCAATTTAGTCTAGACAGTCCATGCGCGTGTTGGTGGATCTGTATTAATATCTAAATGTCACGTAACGTTCACCAACATTGCTATGCATTTGATACTCTCTCTTTCTGTCTGTCTGTCACTCTTTCTCAGGTTTCTGATGCTCCATTTAATTGAAGAGTGAGCTCAAATAGATCAGATGAGCTTATTTTATAGTCACGTTACACTTTTGCTATAAGCTCTACCCATAGGTGGCTTAATCATAGGGATATGTGAAAATGTGAAATCTTTATATAAAAAAAAAAGCCAGGTATTCTGTTAGGATGTTTTGTGATGATTGAGTCTTTGCTGATATGAAAATAGATGCAGATTCTGCTTTTGTATCGCTGATTGTATCGTCTGTAACATGCCATAAAGAGCTTATATGAAGCTTCTTTTCTGGTCTGCATTATCCAGTGTCTGTTCGTTCCCCAAACCCCATGATGCAGTATGTAGTGACAGCAGGATTCAAAACAAAAGTTGCAACTCTGACAAGCCTCCCGATGGCAGGCTCTGACCTGTCGGACAGCACTTCATAATGGAAGCACAGCGGCTGACTCTGGTAATTCAGCATACTTGATAATGACAGCTTGTCAGCAGTTCAGGTAGCTAATGCTGGATGGGAGGTTCCAGCTGCCAGCCGAGATGTGATGGTGGAAAGTCAAGCAGGCATAATGCTGCTCACATAGTCATAGTGGTAGTGCATGTAAGACTAGCTGCAAATCTCACGGAATGCTGTAACATGGCTCAAGATTTTGTCCAATATTTTGTTGAGCAAAATCCCATAATATGAAGCAGAATCATTTTAGATTTCCTTTATGGTATGTCCAGTGTTATGGATTGTTTGGGGGATTTAACCAGATTAAGCAAATATTCTCAGCCTCAAATTCTCAATGGAGCATGCCTTCTTTTTTTGTACACTTTTCTGGCCCTGGTCTTCAGAATCTTAAAGATTGGTTCTCCATGCTTCTGTGTATACACTTATTTGTCTGCCAGTGTACACTGTGTCACAATCACATTTTTTTGCATCAAGATAGTCACTTGTTTTGAAGTTTTGCTTGAAACATTTATTGGCAAGTAAACAGATAAATCAGAATCTTCCATGTTGGCTAATGGACTGCAGCTATATTGTCTCTTTCTGTCAAAAATCAAGTTTTACTGACAAAACACATATTCTTCAACATAACGAGACAATCATTCTGTCTACAGTCAGTAACTGAATAAATATTCTGACTGGTATATAAGTATAACTAGAGAGGTGTGTTTGTGTGTGTTTGGGGGTGCCAATACTTTAGATCAAACACAGGAGTGTGTGTGTGAGCATACAGTAGCTGGGAGTGTAAATACAGTTAACCAGTCATGTTATTCAAGCAGACCAGTCATGTTATTCAAGCAGAAGTACTGGTGACAGAAAATGAGAAAATGAAATGAGAATCATTGAGAATGGATGGGAAAAAATGGTGAGATAAACGAGTGTGGAGGGTAAACGAGTGCGGGGAGTCCTTATCCTTATACAAGCTCACCATTCCTAACCGTGTCGGATGTTTTAGTGTTGGAACGGTGTCGATATTCCGAAAATTGCGGCAGTTGATATAATAAAACGATACAATAAATATAATAAAAATAATAACTAGAGAGGTGCATTTCCTGAAGAAAATGTGAGTGTGATTGCAGCAAAGCAGTGGCATTACCATCAGCACCATTTGCATTAGTGTGTGTGTGTGTGTGTGTGTTTGTGTTTGTGTGTGTGTGAGAGCACATAGTTTGGTGGAAGATGCCAAAACATTTGCTTAGACTCATGATTGTGTGTGTGTGTTAGTACATAGTTTAGGGGTGCCAATACTTTTGATTAAACACGATTGTGTATTTTTTTAAGCATATAGTTCCTGGGAGTGTAAATACATCTGATCAGACTGGTCATAGTGTGTATGCAACGTGTTATTCAAGCAGAAGTACAGATGACAAAAATTAGAAACTGAAATGAAAATCAATGGGAGTGGATGGGAAAAAAGAGGAATAACAACGAGTGTGGAGGATAAACGAGTGCACGGATCCCTTAGCCTTATACAAGCACACTGAGCCCGAAAGCGTCAGATATTTTAGAGTTGGAACGGTGTCGATATTTCAAAAATTGTGGCAGTTGAAACCCAGACAAAACTACCCTGAATACTCCTGACAGATAACGCCTCCTGCAATCACACTAATAAGGAAATTCACTAACATTAAAACGTTAAATAAATAAAAAATAAAACATTAAAAAAACCACAGTGTCAACAGTACTGTTGATGTTGATGTTTGTAAGAAAAGGTTTTATATAGTCAGTGTGTTATGGATCAATTTTAGAATTTTGTAGATGAGATTCCCCCTCTGTAGACAAAAAGAAAGATCCACCTACATACTTTTCCATGCAGCACTTTAAACTGTTCTTTGTTTTTGCCTCTGGTATAACCCATAAATGTTGTACAACAGAGGGTTTCCCTTTCTGAAAATGTTCCAAGTGAAATCCTGGAGGACTCTGGAGCCACTGAGAATATATATATATTTTTTTTCCCTAAGAGTGTACAGATTTTTATGCAATGCTTGCAGGTTGCAGTGCATTAATTTAACCGTACTCTGCTCATTCCCTTTCTCGCCATCTCTTTTCCTCCTCCTCAGAGGGCTCTTACCAGAATCATTCGCGCCTGAGGACGCCTCCGCTTCCCCTCTCCCACTCGCACTCTCCCAGTCAGCACCATGGCACCTCGGTGGGCTCACTGAGCCGGAGCAACTACACTCCACGCAGTAACGTCAGCCCAGCACCCACCGACAGCACGGCGGCACCCGAGGGAACCTCCAGCGCCCCAGACTCTGGAAGTGCACAGGACAACTGGCTTCTCAACAGCAACATCCCCCTGGAGACCAGGTAGGACCAAGGGCGAGGCCTTTTCTGGAAATGGCTAATGTTAGAATGGAAGAAAGATAATTTACCAAATTAGCTTCATGACGCACTATAAGCCTGCATGTTATAAACTTTGGCCTGCGTTCAACTGCCTATAGTGTAGGTGATTATCCTGAATAGTTTTTGCCATTGTGAGTTTAATGAGCATAATTATACAGATGGAAATATGAAATACAGCATTTTCTGTAATCATAATTATAAGTTAACTACAGTATAATTATAGTTTGTGTACTTTTAAAGAAAGTTGTTCATGTGTTGTGATGCCTATATGCAGCAGTACAGTTTAGACAGTGAGGCATTGCACGATGTCAGTCACACTAAAGGTTGTTTGGTGCACTTTTCTGTAATGAGGTCCAGGTGGAACAGTGGCTCATCAGGTCACCTATAAAATGGCCTGGACTCAAAATTTAGGTCAGTGCTGCAAAAGGCCACAATTAATCAGTATCTAGTGCATTCCACAATGCCTTGAATGTGGTGAGACTACACTTGCCAGATTACAGCGCAGAGACCCTGTCGACTCACTGTGCCAGAGGTCTCGGGTGGCGGTTACAGCAACAGCTAAATGTTGATAAGGTTCACAGCTTGTATATTTTGTATTATCACTCCTGGTGAGAGTCTCGCATCTGTGAGTCAGTTTTTATAGGACTAAGGACATAAGTCCAGATAAACATAAGCTACCTCTGCTTTCAGAGCCAAGGGGTCAATTTCACAGTCGAGTAATGCTTATGCTTACACATAATAATGCATAATGTTTGCTTGATGCAATGCCCAGGCTTGCCAGAGTCCTGTGTAGGTGTTTAGCACCTGTATGTGTATGGGTCAATACAAAAAAATACAAAAAGCTAAATCATTGTTTTAAATATGCTAAAATATGTGTAAATGACAGTAAGCATTTTCTGTGCATCATTATACTAAATGGCATGTTTCTTTACATATCCATGCTTTATCTGATGCACATTGGTGTACAGCTGTGGTGCTACTGCACTGCTTGTTTGACCTTCAGTCAACTCCTGCTCAGATGGCTGTGAGCCACCATGCATCCAAACCATTCCACAAAAGAAAAGCACTGGTTTCCCTTCCGCTTGAAATTTACAGAGCTGTATGTTCTTAAGCATAATATTTAGGTTTATATAGTAGATAAAGAATATTGCACCTGACACTCAGGCACCTGTAGGGCCCTAGTAGAGCCCTAGGTCCTCCTAATGCATGGCAAATATCAGAGCTGTCAGCTCAGGACTGTAGAAAACTAGTTCAGCTTACCCTCATGTACACTAGAGAGCCCGTCTCTTCCTAGAGCCAGTTTTGATCCGTTTAATCTGAGTCATGTTCAGACTTTTTTTTCAGCAAAATTATACAATTGTAAAATAATGGCATTTTTTTGTTAATTCGTTGAACTATGCTGTAAAGAGAATGTCTCCATGATGACCAAGTGTTCAACTTACAGCTCACTTACACTTACAGCTCACATTAATTTATAACGTTATGTAACAAATTAGTCACCCTGATTAGCAAAGTCTCCTCAGATGCCCACCATGTAGGAAACCCCATACATCAAGGAATGATTGCATCAATTAATGAATAGTCTCATGTTTATGTGTATAATACTGCTGTTCAATGGCAATCCACAGGTTAATTTTGGGTGTACGGTTTGTACAACCCATGATATATTCTGGTTACATCAAAATGCCAGTGTGGCACTGGATGTAATACTGCTCCTCTCTTAAGCCAACATATGCACATATGAATAATGCGCTTTAGATTTGGATTCGCTTCCGAAGTTCAGATTCATTTATGACCCGATGGAGTGGATTCCATGCTTTGGCCACGCCCCCATCTCATGACCTTCCAGTCAGTAGTCCAACACGTTTCGTTGAACAGAGTGAAAGCCATGACTGTTGACGTGGTGATGTTTTTGGTTAAGATATGTTTTATTTAAGATTTATGGGAGGAGTCTCAATTGGAAGCGCTTTTGTAATAATAATTTTTTTGAGATAGAGAAAATGAGAGCGCGGGAATGACTGTTTATTGCAGCTCTAACATATGTGGACAGGAACTAACTTGTCTCTCAGAATTTCTAACAATAAACCGTTAAAATGTGCAACATTTTATACATACATTAAGAAACCATTGTAATCATTGGCAAATCACTGTGGTGTAACTCCAGACTGTGCTCTTTTATGAAAATAATGCACTTCCTTTGGGGGTTGATGTTAGGGCCACTGCTCTTTCATGTTGTACCACATCACACTCCGGCATGCATTATTTTCATATAACAACATGGTCTGTTATGTGTTATTCCTTACATGTGGCTTAACTGGCCTCTAATAAGTACATTTTAGCTATCTTTGATGTTCTTTATAATATTTCCTGTAATATTTTGTTCTTATTACAATGAAATTTCTATTGACAAGGACATATGCTATGGATATATTTGCGTGCAGATCACCGATCTCACTCTTCTGCATTTCTACGTGATCCGCGGTCCGCTCAACAAGAAAATGAGTGTTAATTTCAGTTTGCGGCGGGACACTTAACGACATAATGACTGATTAGGCACCACGGTTTTTCCCAAAGTTTAATCTGTAGCAGGTATTCCCACATGAGAAGGGAACAGATGGTCATGCCAGCCAGCATGCAGGAGAAAAGGAGATGTTGGGAAAGTGAATAAATCAGCATTATCAACCTCTCTTTCATCCAATCCGTTACTTATACAAAGTCTCCTGACAGAAAATAGAGCCATTAGGAAAAGTTCATAGGGGCTGGGAAACATGGGGCTTTCGCCATTGGCTTGAAAATAGTGCCTTCTCTTATTTGAAAGGGATGAATGAACGGATACAGAGCCTCCCACAATGTTGTGGCTTAGCTTGGTCTTCCTTTGCTCTCTTTTTCTCTTCTTCCTGCCCACCTACACTCGATTTGCTGAAACCTAGCTTCCTAGCTTGACTCCTTTTCATTAAAAGTTTAACGCTGGCTGAACAAATAAGCAATAAACAATGAGAAGTGAGCGAGCAGCCTGTAACAGGAAGTAAACAGGAGGGAAACAAGCCTTTTCTCTTGTTGAACTGAAGGTGTAGAGTCTGTGCTCTGCATGCTTGATGGTTCATTCCTCCATTGCATTACCTCAGCATTCCCTTATGGAACAGCGGACATGAGCCGGCATTCCTCGGACAAGAGAAAACGATTTTCTCCTAACATTTAACATCCATTTTCTTCTTGAAAGTATTTATCACTTTGAAATATAATACAGCATTGCCTATAAAGCATAATGTGTGATTTATTGACTTTTAAACTTGCATTTAAAAGGTACAAAATGTATAATGGTAACATAACACCTTGTTCTCTTTTAACCCCAACCACAAAGGAACCAGAATACTCTAATGTTTATCAGAGAGGAGCAGGACTCTTGCAGAGAAGGGCAAGGGTCATACAATACAAGGTACATGGTTGTGTGGGGAAAACACTGTTTAGTCCAGGAAGTGGGGAGCCTTTACACCAAACAACAAACCCCTAGTTTAGTTCCATAAGGGCTTTGGTTTTGATTTCTCCCCTTGTCTTTGTCAGTTTTTCCACCTTTACTTCTGAAGTCACAGGATAATCACATCTGTGTTTCCTTCCTGCATGCATCTCCCTCACTCTCACTCCATCTATCCATCTCTCTACCTGTGTGTAGAAACATAGCAAAGCAGAAAATCGTAGAGAGTTTACAGGACAACCTTATAGAGATGGACATACTGGCTACGGCTCGCCGCGACAATGCTTACAGTGACGGGTATGTTGCATGCTCCGACCGCGGCCACCGTAACTAGTAGGATCTGCTTTGCCATGCTTCCTAGCAGTACATGCGTGCATTGATCTTGTCTTTCCAATATATTCTTTTGTTTAAATGTGAAATTGAGCCTTCCAGCAATAAATATATTTTGCATGCACAGAACTAATCATGATCAATGATAAGTAAAAATTGCAGCAGTTGACATTTTTTGGCACACTACACTGGTCAGGTTTGCATATGATTTATGTGTAATTCTTCTCTGAGTATCTCTTACTTAGTCAGTAAAGCGGTCGGAAATGTCTAAAAAATCTTTAAAAGCCAACGAGAAGCCGCAGCAACCACTCGGACCTGAGCATCCTTTAACACGAGTGTGTCATGATCGTCAAGGGCAAATGAGCTGCCCTTATCATTTGTGCCCTGCTATAAATATCCAGCAGCCTCTTGGCACTCCAGAGACACACCCTCTGGAGGTGAATTAGAAGTCACTGCACGGGTCCATATTAACGAGGATCCTCCGTGGTCACTCGGGCTGTAAATTAAATTACATATCGATTCACAATTTCAGTTCAGCAAGCTCTGGTGGCAGGAACGTTTTTAACCCCACACAGGTCTAAACGTGGCCAAAGCAACCCCAATAGTCTACGCGGCAGCTTCACTGACTGTGCAGAGGTGCTCAGTACTGTCTAACTCAGAAGGGGAAAACACTTAACAAGGGCTGTCCCGAATCATTTGAATACTCCAGTGTTTGTTCATTACCTTTGTATTGAACCTCTGTATTTAACTTCTAACTCTATGTATAAGTACGGAGTGCAGGCACTGAAATAAAGCTTTCTCCACCATACGTAGAGAATTATATGTTACATGTCCAAACTGGGAGACGATTGGGAATCGAAGACAATGGCAAATCTAATCTTGTATATAATATTTTTACAAAAAAAAAGTGTATTATTATATTTAAAAAATAGCCATTGAGAATATAAATGAGCACGAGGTTGTAACCCTTATAGCTCATACATTTAGTCTTACATATTTTATACTGTTCTATATATGCTCTCTATTTTAATCTGCGCTGCCTTTAGGATGAATCCAGTGTATGCAGATCCATCCTTATATGCACCTTGGTGTACGGTGTAACGACAACAAAGTTCATCTTGAATCTTACGATTGAAATGGGAGCTTATAGAGTATAGCCCTGTCAGACAAAGTACCTTGTGTTGTTATTAGACTTACGTTACTGCTTGAACTTGTTTCTGTATCACTCTCATACACAGCTAATACATCATCGTCATATACTTAAGCCTATATTTAATTATTAAAAGTGGAAACATCAAAGAGTATTCAAAGCCTGTAAAAGCTGTTCGGGCCAGCCCTAAACATAACACATCCACACACATTTCCTGGCTGTTTCTGTGAACATGTGCAATACAGTTTTACTGCGCTCTTTTAGACACTTTCTGTTCAAGCCTGGTGGGAGCTCACCGCTGTACTGCACAACGTCGCCTGCTTATCCTCTGACCTCCAGCACGGTGTACTCACCCCCGCCTCGACCCTTGCCCCGCAACACGTTCACCCGACCCGCCTTCAGCCTCAAGAAGCCCTACAAGCACTGCAATTGGAAATGCGCCGCCCTCAGTGCCATCCTCATCTCCATCACGCTGGTGTTTCTGCTGGCGTACTTCATCGGTAAGTTCATACCCTTCTTATATTAGCTTTTTTATCCTGGAACCTAGAAATATGCACCAGGCTATTAATGAGACCTGTTCCAACTTGAGAAGCACACTTCCTTTAAATATTTTAATGCACAGGCATACCAGAGAACATTATGCTGAATATATTTCATCTTATTAAAGCAGGGATATTTTTTTCAGTCTCAGTCTCAGAATTTTTCTGAAAAAAAGAACTTTTTTCCATCAGCTGTTTTCAAAGACAGTTCATATACCCTAATTAAGATTTTCTTTTTAATAAATAATACTTTTCCACGAAACTGGTAAGCTCCGTGTATGTCGAATGACTATGCTTTTGCATTCTCTAGTCCTTGTCAGACTCCCTCAGTGTCTTATCACAGATCTGTCTTGCAGAAGTGAATTGTTTTGCACACGCTCCCTTGTGGTCCTTTAAGAGCCTGGCTGTTATATTCCGCACACGCGAAAGGAAATAAGATGCCTTATTTCCGATCACACCACAAATGCAGGTTTTTTGCCATCCATCAAACTGAGAGTATGTTTTACATTCAAAGCTCTGACAAAAGGACTTCATCATATGGCTCACATTAACCTGTGTATCTGTTTAGCATATAAATTATTTCATTGTTAAATGCAATCTTAGGAAAGGGGATCTGAAATAAGATTTTATAAAGAAGAAAAAAATGGGGAAAGCAAGCGCAGGGGCACATCAATACAGCAGCGGTGGAATATCTTTCAGAACGTTTCTCATCGTCAGAGAGAAAATAGCTTTTGCTGCTTCATCACTGAGAATAAA
The DNA here is from genome assembly GCA_028566375.1 of Leptodoras nelsoni. Classification (NCBI taxonomy): domain Eukaryota; kingdom Metazoa; phylum Chordata; class Actinopteri; order Siluriformes; family Doradidae; genus Leptodoras; species Leptodoras nelsoni. The sequence continues at coordinate 16,789,417 of JAOVVG010000051.1, read as the reverse complement.
TATGCATCATAGCAGAATGATGATTAAAAAACATCATTTCTACTTCCCTCCTCTGGCTAAATGATAGTAAATCATGATTATGTATTTCTTTTTGCTGTGAAAATCTGCATAAATATTTTTTTAATGCCAATTCGCCGCTGTATTTTGAAACCCGAATGCAGATGTAAAATTTGCTGTTAATAGCAGATGTACTGCATAAAACATGTACGCGATAAGCAGTGACAGGCTTGAGCAGGAAAGTTGTGTGTCTGTGGCCGACTTCGGCTTTGACCTCGCCAGGGGCTCTAAGGAGCCCAACAGGCTGATGGGTCCTAATTACTTCTTGTAATTACTCAACCCAAAAAATCAAGACCATCTCCCCATGCACCCTTGAGTAAACATGTAGGGAACCTTAGCTCACCCTGAGAATCGAGAAATTCCAATCAAGAACAAGGGGCCACGTTTAATTAAAAGCTGATGAGAAAATATAGTTAATTTCAAGTGCAATTAATTATGGAGGTCTGTAATTGGAAACTCTAACGGTGTTGTCTAATGAACCCAATTAAATCTTCTGACAGATGTTTAGAGTCGTGTGTGTGTGTGTGTGTGTGTGTGTAGCGGTGGGGTTTATCCTTGTATTTTTTTTGTAGTTCAGATGAAACGGTTTGTTTAAAAAGGAGGGGTGTGTGGTTTAAAAAGTCAGGAGGCGTGTGCCATTTTCTCAGCGGTGCCATTAAGAAGGTCGTTATGTTCACCGCATCTGAAGGTCATCAGCTTTCCTCTGTGCTCATTTCTGCTCACGCTGGGCTCTCTTTATTTCTTAATGCTGAAACTGTCTCAGTTTGAACTCCCACACCCTCAGATTCATACTTCAGCTGTGTCTTTAGTTCCTGCTAGTCAAATAGTATCAGTCTTTATTTGACTGTGACTGTGTTATTTGTATTTGGTTTCATTACTAGCTGAAATACTAATCAAGCCGATGTTCCGATATGGACGTAATCGCCTTTCTCAATGATGCATAATCGTGGGACAGATTGCAGGGCACCCCGTTTAACTCAGAGGAGTTATTATTTCACCTGTTGATCCAAAATGGGAACTACAGCAAGAGGCCCGTTGGGGCATGAATCACTGTGCCCCATGGTCACTCTATGAATATTCATTCATTCATTCATTTTCTCCTGCTCACGGGAGAGCCGGTGCCAAGCCGGCAGCTTAGGGCGCAAGGCAGGGACAACCCTAGACAGGACGCCAATCCATCATAGGGCACACACACTCACGCACACACTAGGGCCACTTTAGAGATGCCAATCAACCTAACGTGCATGTCTTTGGACTGTGGGAGGAAACCGGAGT
>JAOVVG010000051.1:16707885-16719437 GCA_028566375.1 Leptodoras nelsoni | reverse complement strand
TGTAAATAGTCATGAAAATAAAGAAAACGCATTGAATGAGAAGGTGTGTCCAAACTTTTGGCCTGTACTGTATATAAGTAGTCTGTTCACTAGGTGAATTAACATTTGACAGATTTGCACCATTATGCTGTTTGAACTACCACTTTGTTCCATTTCATTTGTTTTAACACAGGACCAGTTGAGTTCACCTGAACAGTACGATCAGCATTTCATTTAAAATTCTTATGTCAAAGGTTGAGCTGTTCCAGAAAGATGGCAGTTATATTGGTGCCTTGCTATCCATGTTGTAGCACAATAGCCAGTACTTTGACAGCTGCAATGCTGTAAGGAAATAAAAAGCAGCATGTCATGACTTTTGCCACAATTTCCAACATAAAGTCATAAGCCCTAACCTCAGAAGCTTATAAATACAATGGCCTCGATGGGAAAAGGGGGAAAAAACGTTCAGTGACTACACCAGTTACTGAATCAAAACAAATAGAGATAACATACATATCTATAAGAAAGCTTTTCTCTCATGGGAAATTTGGCTTAGTTTGAAATTGATTTTGTTTGGTTTGGATTTAGTGCATTTTTCTGGTCTGATTCAGTTTAGGAGTCTGCAAACTCGGAGAGTTTTCCCTTTGGTTCAGTTTCTTCTTACACAGAGGAAACTCCAAGCAAACCAAAATGCATCACTGCAAACTACATGGGAACATTGTCTACATTTAGGACAGAAGTGAGACCACCCTCTTCTCAAGGATCTGAGTGCAGTTGTTTTGGTCTTTACCCCAGTTTAGTTTGGTTAAGTATGTATTTTCTTTTTGGTCAGCATGAGCAATAGTACAGAATTATGAGATCATTAGGACAGCCCAGGATACCTTTAATCTGCCTTGTAAAACAACCAAAGATTGCCAAAGATTTTAGAAGCCAGCAATCATACATTTCAAAGATAACTCAGTTCATAGGCAGCACTTTATGATTTGGAGACATCATTTGTGCAAAAAGTGTTTGAGATGCATTTCCCACTTTTTCATCTTCTACTCTAGGTATTACTGTAGACAAATACGGCACCGTCTTCTTCGTGGACGGCACCATGATCCGCCGAATCGATCAGAACGGAATCATCTCCACTCTGCTCGGCTTCAACGACCTGACCTCCGCACGACCCTTGAGCTGTGACTCTGTGATGGACATCTCGCAGGTATACTCCCCCTCTTCCCGCAGCTTCATCCTGCACCGTGACCCAGTCACAGAACAGCAGAAACACATTGCCTGGTTGCTGTCTGGGCATTCGCGACATATATAGCAGCATGAGCACCCAGCAGACTGCCACCCACACCAAATGCTAACACCCCAGGCAAGGACACGGTGCTCTCTAGAGGCAGAGTGGCTTCCATTAGGGAGATGATAGGATACAGGATCTGGCATTAGTTGGAAAAAAAAAATGGACAACTGAAGCTTAAGCCTCTAAAGTTGCAGTTATTGCAGTTAATAACAAGCTGGATGTTGCAAGAAATGTCAATCTGAAGTAAATAATTGCAGTTTGAAGTGGAAGTTTAACACAAATAATTCCAGTTTAGATTTCATTTTTGTTATTGCTTATCATGAACGGCAGAGAGGCAAGACGACAGATTTTACATTGTAAAATAGGAAAAAAATCTGGTTGAGTTGGGAGGAGCATATTTTTCCACGTTTTTCTATGTGGATGAGATATATTTATTATTCTGAAATAATTCACAGCTATTTATTAAACATTTTGGATGCTGGTTAATGAGACACTTCACTGAATGGACAAAGAAATCATTGAAATTTCTAAAAGCTGTAAAACCTCGTTCCACATTTAAAAAAAAATAATGCCTGTAACCTCTGAGCTCCAGGCCTGAAGGCACTTGCTATGATTTGTGGAAACATGGAACATTTATCCAAAAATACTTTCCATTGATTAAGTGTCCAAGCTGTGATGTTTTATTTCTAAAATCTTTGCTTCGTTTCTGTGTCAGCCTCTTTAGCACAAGCACAAGGCTGCATCAGTGCTAATGAAATCACAAATCACTTAGAAGAGACTCTTAATTCAGAGCGTATTGAATGTGAGCACATTTTTACAAGACCCCCTTTAGAATCCAATTTGTATAACACCATAATACAGTTAGCAAATAGACAAGATAGTATTAAGCCTGATCCTTGAGCTGTATAGCGTGTTCAGATGATGTCAACTGTACTCTTTTTCTACTGGCTCACTCTGCATGCATGTGTATGTATGTGTGTGTGTGTGTCTGCATGCATGTGCATGTGTATGTATGTGTGTGCTTGTGCGAAGGCATATATGTGTCCTAGTTACCATCGATACACCTCATTTGCCAGGGTAAGAGAGGGTTAATGTTACAGAAAGGATACAGAACGTCGTGTAGACGACCTAAAGCTGCCCACCGCTGACACACACACACACACTCGGATATCCTGGCGCATGCACACAGATACATACAGTCAACCTGACATATTGCATGCATGAACACCATCTCTTTCTTTTACTCCTGCTCATTTTCCTATTCCATCCCTTTGGCAAACGCATCATCGAACGAACACACACACACGTGCATCCATATGGACACTTACAAGCACTTACTCACACCACCATGTTGAAAGTTCTGAAAACCCTCAGCAGTGATGACAAATCACACTCATTGCTGCTACAGACACTCAGACAGTAAAAAGCATCCATTATAAAAATTCATAGACAGCTCTACACTCGCTGTTTCAAATGCTTCCCGTACTCCCCGCTGCATCACTTTTCCAGACTACTTTTTATCCTCGTCTCTTACCTAATTTTGTCCAAAATATGTTTTTTTCTGATTTTCTAGCCTATACCTATTCATTTATAAGCCATATTTCTGTAGCTTTGCAGTACTCAGGCTCTCAGCAGAAAGATACGCAGAGATCTTTCACATGTTATTTTCACTCCGTATTCCAAAAGCCAGAGTGTTTCCTGCTAGCCCCGGATGTCTTATATGAGAATTAAGTGGCCTGGTTGTCACCAGAATTTATAGTCTTACTTATATTTTGTTCTTTGCTTCTGCAATGATTTTGTCTGAACATGAATCATCTTCTCAGCCCTCTCAGTCCTGTTGTATCGAAAATGATGTGTGAAGGAAAAAAAAAGAAAAAAGGCATATTTTGCAGGCAAGCCTACACCAAATTACATTTATTTTAAATCAAGAGTTAGCTGTTTGGAGAGATATTGACCCCAGTCTCTGATTGCTGATGGCTTTAAATGGTTAATGTTAATTGCTTTATGTTGGATACATGAGTCTGATACGTCCCTGTTTGAAGATGTGAACTTGCCTGTAGACATAAATATAGATTTTGCTTTCAGACAAGGTCAAAAGCATTTTACGAGCTATATTCTGTTAAGGACATCTGTTTTGTATTCTGCATATTATTATGTGACTTGAAGACTTAAAGTACTGTATACATTGCATGGCTGAAAGTATGTGGACACCATGACCCTGACACCAATGTGAGGGTTGTTCCAAATCTGTTGCCACAAAGTTCTAAGCATATAGGAGTTCTGAATATCTTTGTATGCTGTAGCTTTAAGATTTCCTTTCACTTGGAACTAAGGGGCCCAAACCCCGTGTGGCCTGCACAGAGCCCTGACCTTAACCCCACTGAACACCTTTGCATGGAATTTAAATTCTGACTGCACACCAGGTCTTCTCACCCAAGTTCAGTGCCCAACCTCTAGCACTCTTGTGACTGAATTAGCACAAGTCCCCACAGCCGTACTTCAGAAACTTATGGAGAGCCTTTAAATGAAGAGCGGAGGCTGCTGGAGCAGTAAAGGGAGAACACATCAATATGAATGCCCATGGTTTTGGAGGGAGATGCTTAACACTCAGACGTCCACATACTTTGGGCCGTATAGCATATATGTGTACTGTATGTGTGTGTTAGTCTTTGCATCAACATGTAAAGCCATTCAGGGTTCTGTACTGAATTCCAACCCGCACGTTTACCCTTGGGTCTGGTCTGTTGACAAGGAATAGATTTTAAGAAAAAGTCCTATCATCATTTTGTAGTAATGCAGCTGCTGGTTGAAATAGGAGACATTCCTCATGCCAGCTGTCCATGTGGGCCACATACATGTAATGGGTCTTATTACATAAACCGCACTGCTTCGGTAACTGCTTCACAAACACAACACAGATGTGAAGTAATACATGGATAAGGTCATTTATGTAATTGCATGGGGGTTGGGGATGGGGGGGGCTGTTTGGTTGTTTTTTTGGGTTCTGATATAAGCACAGCCCTATGCTATGTTATTTAAACTACTGACTTCACAGTGGCAGGAAAAATACCTCTTTGGGCCACTCTGCCTAAAAACACAGTCTATGGCATCTGTGAAAGTGAATGTTTTTACATCGCAGAGCAAGCTCTATATTAAGGACTTGAAATTCTTGTGTACGTTAGATACTATATCATCACAGAACCTCCTGAGAGTGAGAAGGCACTCAGAGCTGCAAAGACCATGAGAGATTCAAAGACACTCCAAGTGGCTGTTATACAGTCTAGCAGATTTGAAATAAATCTGATTTGTAACTCTAGGTGACAGAGGTAAAAGGAGTAAAAGAATGTACTTTATGAGAAATGAATCAACTTCAGGGTGATAACTGCGACTCAGCTTCCCATCAAACGCCAAAACACCAAGCTGTCGTTGATTTTAGCACAGTAATTTGCATATTTTTCAATTGCTTCACTATAGAATGGGTAACATGAGATTGTGTACATGATTCACCTTGCACATTTTTGCACATAGTTTGCTTATTAAAGGACGTCTACACTAAAAACAGCAGATTTTGTCCAGCTAGAGGAGCATCAGTACTAAGGGGGTTAATAATAAATTATTCTTTGTATCGTGTCCAGGTATTCAGGTTGCCCTTAAAAAATCTTTATTTGATTTTATTGGTTTGTGTATTTACCTTTTTGCCAGATGCTGCACTCTGCTTATCTTGACATTTTTCTTTATTGTGTGAAAAATGGATTTGTCCTATTTGATGCATCCAAATCAATTGGCTGCTTTTAAGGTCTTCTTTTAATAGACAACACAGCATGGTGTCTTGTTTTTGCTTTTTTCTCCCAGTACATTAAAAGCATCTTTAATCAAGCAACCTTGTTACCATGCCAGGCCTACTACTGAAATAAGGTCTTTCATATTCTACCCCTGAGAGAGCACTGACGGTTTGCATCATTTCTACAGTTCATAATCATTCTCTGTTGTTCCTTCCCACCATGGAACTGAAAATAAATCATGATTTTATCTTGATGTCCTCACTCTACTTGTTGTCATATAATCAACAGAATGGGTGAGCTGAAATCATTTCCAAGCTTAATTTAGCTGCTTTCTGTCATAACTGACCCACAATCTGATATTCCCGTCTGAATGCTAGGAACAAAGCTTCTTCAATAAGTGTAAAAAAGCAGCCTAACTATGTCTGCTTTTGTGTCTTCTCACAGGTACGTCTGGAATGGCCCACTGACCTAGCTGTGAGTCCAATGGACAACTCACTCTATGTGCTGGATAACAACGTGGTGCTGCAGATCTCAGAGAACCACCAGGTCAGGATAGTAGCCGGTCGGCCCATGCACTGCCAGGTGCCTGGCCTTGACCACTTCCTGGTGAGCAAAGTCGCCATCCATGCCACGCTGGAATCCGCAAACGCATTGGCTGTGTCTCATAACGGCATCCTCTACATCTCGGAATCTGATGACAAGAAGATCAATCGAGTGAGACAGGTTTCCACCAATGGTGAGATCTCTCTAGTCGCTGGTGCCCCAAGTGGCTGTGATTGTAAGAATGACCCCAACTGTGACTGTTACTCAGGAGATGATGGCTATGCTAAGCATGCAAAGCTCAACTCACCATCATCGCTGGCAGTTTCACCTGATGGAGAGCTTTTCATCGCTGATCTAGGCAATATCCGGATCCGTTATATACGGCAGAACAAACCTTACCTCAACCCACTTAACATGTATGAAGTGTCATCACCCATGGATGACGAACTCTACTTGTTTGATACCAACGGCAGTCACATCTACACCCAGAGCCTAACCACAGGCGACTACCTGTACAACCTGACTTATTCAGGAGCAGGAGACCTGAGCAGCATCACAGACAAGAACAAGAATAAAGTGACCATTCGCAGGGACACTACAGGACTGCCTGTCTGGCTCATGACCCCAGACAGCCAAACATTTTGGTTCACCATTGGGACTAATAGTGCCCTCAAGAATGTCGGTTCCCAGGGCCAAGAGTTAGCCATGATGACCTACCATGGGAACTCAGGACTGCTGGCCACAAAGAGCAATGAGAATGGGTGGACTACTTTCTATGAGTAAGTAATATCCAGTCTTTTACACATTTCCTAGTGGCAATATTTGTGACCAACAACAACAGGGTTACAACAACACAACAGGGACAGTGACATGCTGTAAATATAAACATAATATAAAGTAATGATTGTAAGACAGAGAGAAAAAAATGAAAATATGTAAAAGTATGTAAAAGAGAGTGGTTGAAAGTAGTGTTTAAAGGAAATCTGATAAAGTACAGGAGATAATGTAAAATCTCCTAAAAGGACACGGAACAATATACGCTATCCTTGCAGAAGAATAGCTGTTTATACATGTTCATATGCTGTTGAAAACCACTAAATGATGCCCTGTAGCTTTGGAATACTTTTAAAAAGTATTGAGTTTGAAATAGGACTGGTTATTGCCAAGGGTTTTTACCTTGGATGTCTGTAGACTGTATATTAATGTACTAGTAAGTCTCAGACCACTTATTATGATCTGTGCCTAGTTGTAACTGCAGTATTCTCACCTGTCTAAATGAACCACATCAAAGAAGAAAAGACACCTGGGTTAGATTCAAATGCACTAAATGATGCATATGCCAAAAAGTGCCCCGGCCCTTATATATTTTGCAGAACAGTCACAGTCACACTCTGACTTGATAGAAGAATACGAAGCCGAATACAGTTTTACTTTTCGTAGCACACATCAGGTTTTGGTAACAGTTAATAATAACATGTAATGTTGTAGAGAAACCCTTTAACTAAAGACACGGAAAGATGATTAATTGTTTATGAAAGCAGTCAGTGATTATCCAAGAAGTCATTTCTTGCAGCCCTGCTACATTATTACCCAGAACTGGTTGATACGTAATTATACGTCAGAACTCGTTGGTACCAGGACAGCGCAATGTGTCAGATTGTGCAGCCAGACCACACTTTGGCAAGAGATTTGGCTGTGGCTCAAGTTGCCATGGCAACACTAACAGATCAAAGCTGAAATTGGGACATGGTCAAATAAATACGGTCAATTAAATCCGCCTCTGTGCTGGGAACGTATTGGGTTTCACAGCTAATTTAGATGAGGCCAAATAGCTCCAGCGTCTGTTTTATATTCTTTTAGTTTAATGTGTTTCTGTGCATTATGGGGTTTTTTTTGTTTGTTTGTTTTTTCACGTCTTCACTCATGGGTGAATTTTAAAATCCTAGCTCGGGTTTCTTTTATTAACTGAAAGATGAGTATATTCCCATTTGCCTGGACACATTTTTCCACTTATTTTCATTTTTTAATACAGTTATGAAAATAGCAACGTGCCATCATCGCTCCTGATGGAAATATTTCTACTTAGCATTTTGTCTACTTTAAATAATACAACCATACATCTTAAGCAGTAATGAACATTTCGTGTACAGTCATCAGTAGAGAGCACATTCCCTTTCTTACTCCGCTGTGTTACAAGATCTTAGTGTCACAGAGTAAAATCAATGTAGAAACCAAAACACATACTGTTGTGCATCTCTTGCATTTTAAATCAGCCTCAACTGCTCATGCTTCAGTACATTTGCCAATAGATATCCCTGTAAAGTAAAATACACCACATACACAGCACTTTGATCCAGTCAGATATGCTGTAGAAATATTTTGGTGTGTTTTTTTTCCTTCATGGTCTGGTTGAAAGTGGATATCTGTCACGTGATCTTCCCTTTCCATGCTTGCCTGTCTTGATTTTTTTTTTTTTTTTTTTTTTTACAGTAAAATAGCCTTGGCTGTTGCTTGTGCTCCTTCTTGTCAACAGTGTACTCAGTCGTCTTCTTTGTGCATGTAGCACGGCATGTTTATTAAGAAGCTGAAAATCACGGCTTGACAACTATAATAAGCCAGGAGTATTTTTCTCTGAACATTAACGTGTCAATTTCTTGTTCAGATAAATTGGAAATAGTTTAATGGCAATAATACCTTTCCCTTCCCCATAATATATTTCTTAAAAACTCATGCTGTTATATGATTCTTTGGATAAATTGCGTACAGTGTACATGAGTGCTATAATTGCTATTAGAAGTGGTGGGAAAAACAATAATTAACATTGGGAACAGTTGACTCTGAGTGCTTTTCTAAACAATTTAATTTTACTTAGACATTTTCCTCCTCAGGCAGCTTGAAGTGGTGTTTTTAATAAAAAGGGGTTTTGGTATAATTAGTTTTGAAGGTTATAATGCTGCCAAAAAAGTTGCAGTCAAAATTTACCAAAGGTGGAACAGATCTCAGTGTTTATCTGTGCACTTTATCCTGGGCACAGTGCAGGCCCTCTGCGTTTATCATAGCCACTGCCTGAATTCATTAAGGTCCTTTCAAGCCGGTTAGCCTGAGGACACGTGCTAGCTATGTCAGCCAGGATTTGTGCCAAGATTCTATGCAAAGCCGCAGAGGCAAACACAACAAAGACATCTGCTGAGCTGTCCCCTCCATTAAGCTTTATTGGAATCTCTATGTACTGTCGAGACTGCAGATGTGTGTTTGTCACTATAAAAGAGTTTTTAAGTCATTGTTGCAAAGATGCAAGTTAATTTTTAGTTTTAAGACCTCAAATGAAACCCTTGTCAGCATACCCTGAAGTACCAGAAAGAGTGTTATAGCAGTTAGTACTGGGTAGGTCCTCCATTGGATCTTGTAGGGAACATTGCACAGTCCTCGCACTGATGTTGAAAAGATACTTGCCAAGTTCAAGGTTTTGCCGGATTTCTTGTAGTCACGGTACATCCCTGAAATGCTCATACATGAAAATCCAAACTTTGATTCTACCTCCAAAATGCTATGACCCATCTCACGAGCTCCAACTATTAAACCGGGTTGAAAATCTCAAAATCACGATAACTTCTCACGGCAGAAACAGCTCTAGAAGCTTCCATAGATGTCTGTCGCTTTATACACGCACTGGCAGATGCAACCAATGATGTGCATATTTAGCATTGCTATGTATTATGCATAGGCTCCTGTACCAGTTTTTCTGGTACTTCAGTGTGTCCTGGGTAGTAAGTTAGTAACAGACATACAGTGAAGCAGATAGAAAGATCAGGTCATTCATGTGAGGCTGGTGGGAAAGAGTTCACATTGAAATGTGTGGATATTGTGTGGATATTGGATATATTAAGCATCACAGTGCAAAGAAGTAGAAGAAGTTCTTAAGCTTATCCTGAACCTGAACTTTTTTTCAGAAGGTTTAAGGGGTAGCTGGTCACAGAAAAAAAAAGTGAATTGTTGGAGGCAGCTTTAGAGTCTTTTAAAAATTGAAAAATGCTATAGGTACTCTTACTGACAAACTGAAATACTGACAAAGATGCAGTGATCAAACCATCAGGCAAACAAAGCAATACAGGACAGAAGAGGACCAGAACACAGGGAACAATAAGAAAGAGAGTAATGAACGTGATTGAGCTATTTAAGCAAACAGAATGATTGAGGAAACAGGTGTTGTAATGTTCACACTGAAAATGTGGATGCGGAACATCATTGGATCCAGATGGGACCATCCACCTGAGTGGTGCAACAGAAAAGCAGAATTATCAGAAAATTGTAAGTTCTAATCATAATAATGTCACAGCCATCTGTGGTTGGGAGTCCAACAGAGCAAAGCTAGCCCTGGGTGGAAAGGATAGTGTTATTCTTTCCCCTCTCAGTCAGAGCAAGACTTCTCAGCAAGTGCATCTCAGCAAGTATTCAGCTGCCCTGTGACTTAAGCACCATGAATAGCATTTAGAAAAGATACTCTGGCTGGCTTCACATGGCTCAGAAAAAGTAGAGACCTAGCTAGTGGGTAGGAGCTGCCAAAATGACCTAATTGAGAGTAATTGGGGTGGAAGTGCACAGAAGTATAAACTGAAAGATAATGTGGTTCTTTTCATACAATGCATGTTGCATTTCAGTGAAAGATTTTTGTAGGCTTATGGGATTACTCATGGTTCTTGAGAGGTACAGATCATTATCTGTATCATGGTAGTGCCTCATGGAATGCAAACTGATTCATTTGTCTTATCCTGCTAGGGAAGTGGGACAAAATATAGGTCACAGCTCAGTTTAATAACTTCCATAATATTACCATCAGGTCACGTAGCTGGAGTAAGGCTAACTGCAGCCGAATTGCCTGAGAACTTGTATATGCATTTAATAGCATAAAAAGTACAATTTGTGATACCGTGTTGCCTCACCTTATTCCCGGCACTTTTTCTTGATCAGTGTAGAAAAATAGTGCTGAGGCTTAGCACTTTACATCCCATTAGTTCTTTTCATGAAAATAAAAGAAGACATCTCCATTCTGTGCTTAATACCATGCTGTGTATTTCTCCCAGGCACTCTTCACATACCTCAGAAGTCTTTACCCTGCAAATCAGATCAAATTTCTGTCAGCATCAGCTCTGCCGCTTCTGTCTTTCATTGCGGCCCGATGAGAACGAACAGGAGGAGAGCCGGTGCTGCAGACCAGCTGCAGCCATCACTTCCACTTTGAATGTTATTAGAGAAACAGGATGTTTCTGTGATCCCCACAGGCTTCAATCGCACGCCCGATAAAAGTCTTAGACAAGATGCGCTCGCTCATGGGTGGTGTTAAAATGTTTACAACAGGGTTGTGTACGTACTGTCAAAACGTAAAGCTGACCTGCAGAACTCAGACACCAACACAAATTGCGGCACTCCATGATTTCAGTAAAAAAACGACCTGTTCGTGTTAGTAATGTATTGTTTTATAGTATGGGGTGACTTTGAAAGCTACTAAGAGAAGAAGTAGAGAGTTGGGCCAGTATTCCAGTTGCTTTTTCAAGTTTTCCCACAGCAATACCTTGACCTCTAACCCTCTTCTTGGTATCTCTGTCTGTCTTTCTCTTTCCCTCCGGCGCTTTCTGTTTCTCTCCCTCCTCAGGTATGACAGTTACGGGCGACTGACGAACGTGACCTACCCTACAGGCAGAGTGAGCAGCTACCGCACTGATTCAGACGGTGCCGTGCGAGTACAGGCTGAAGGCTCCAACAAAGAGGACATCGTCGTCACAACCAACCTCTCAGCCTCTGGAACATTTTACACACTCATGCAAGGTCAGTTGTCCAACCTGTGCATAAGGTTATACATGAAATATTCCCACAATATCGGTGGGAAGCACCGTCGCCTCACAGCAAGAAGGTCCCGGGTTCGATCCCCGGGTGGGGCGGTCTGGGTCCTTTCTGTGTGGAGT
>JAOVVG010000051.1:16525939-16540906 GCA_028566375.1 Leptodoras nelsoni | reverse complement strand
AAAATCATGCAGGTATAGGTCAAGGGTTTCAGCTAATTTTCATATCAGACATCAGAATGAATAAAAAGTATTATCATTGTGACTTTAACAATGCCATGGCTGTTTTTTCCAGATGGGCTGGTAGGAGTATTTGAGAAAGTGCTGAATTTCTGGGATTTTCACACACAACAGTCTCTAGAGTTTATACAGAATGGTGCGAGAAAAAAAGATTCTATTTGTAGAGGGTCTGCACGCTCATACACTTTGTTGTTGAGAGACCTGGCTAGTCTGAGCTGAAGAAGTCTGGAGTAACTAAATAGTTATACTGTCATACTGTCATACTGTATCTTGAGGTGGATGAGTTATAACAACTGAAAACCACATCAGGTTCCACTCCTGTCAGACAAGAACAGGAATCTGAGGATCATGCACACAGACTCACCCAGACTAGACCGTTGAAGGCTGGACAAAGACCAGATGATTTTTCTAATTTTTTAACTGTCCAGTTTTGGTGACTTTGTGCCCATCTGTTTTTCTGTGTCAGTGTTTTTTGTTTTTCACACCAATCTGTGTAGAGAGTGTGTGAAAATCCCAGGACATCAGCAGTTTTTGAAATACTCAGACCAGCACATCTGGCACCAACAATCATGCCATGGTCACTGAGATGGTTATTTTATTTTTTTAATATAATATAAGATTTTTTTATATAACATTCACTGAAACTCTTGTCCTGTATCTGCATAATTGTATGTACTGAACTTGGATTACTGCATAAAACTGCATAGCATTTGCACAGGTGTTCCTATTAAAGTGGACACTGAGTATGTATTTATTCAAAGTTTGTATATCTTGCTTGAATTTGTACCTGTGCAAGAAAACACATCGAAACCTGATCACTAATCATCCCTAACATGATGAGTCAGACAGTATGAGGGTGGTTAGGAACTGATCTCATTCATAGTGAAACAGCATAGGTAAGCAAATACAGAGAGTGAGGGTGCAAATGAGAGACAGAAAGACAGAGAAGTGTTCACTCCCAACCCTGAAGGCATGAATCACTTTACCACACTGACAGTGTGTAATATTTCCACCAGTTGGGGAAAAAAAAAACTCTTATTTGCCAGTACAGTGAGAACTGCTCCACGCTTACCCCATTTCTGCACTAATATTAATGCTGTACCTCACACGTTCTCTCTCCCAAGATGATAATGTCAGTTCATATTTGCATGATTTGACATTTTCATAACACTGGTTGTTTCAATTTTTATTCCTAGAGAAATGATTGCACTAGAAGCTACTGTGCATATGCATTCATCTACAATTGCGAATGCTTCCGTACAGTGACTTAAAAGGGACTTATGAGTCATTGTTCTGGTCTGATTTACATAAATGAAGACATGCAAGACAAAGAGAACAGTCTCTTGCACAATGGAGAATGCTGCTATCTTTACAGTGAGCCAACAGCGGGAAATATAATTCATGCAAATGAGCCAAACAGATAAAGGCTTTCTTTGTCTAGCTGCTCTGTATATGTGATGGCTAAATTTAACTGCTCGCTTAATGCAGGGGTTTCAGATCAGATTTTTTTGTTGTTGTTAAATCTTATTTGTTCTACCATATTTTTGCCAGTTAATTATACCTGTGAGCACAGCCTTCCTTTAAAAAAAAGACAGGTAGATTAACACTTGCTTCATCTCACAGCCAATGTACCAGTGTACTGTTTCTCTTTTTAAACTAACCTTGTAGCAGCTATCTATTTTTCCTGGGCTTTAAGGGAAATTTTCAGTGCAATCATAAAGGAGAAAATGAACAATTCTCAATTTGCTTTTATCCAAAATGGCCAAGTGAATAAGGCAGAAAAGCTCACAGTAGATTACAAAATTGGGTCAATTTACATAAAGATAATTTGTTCCTGAGACACCTTTTTTCATTCTAATATTTTGAAATTTCATCAACATTTTAATTGGTTTTCAACATTAAAGAGAGCTCCGATAAGAGTTCATTAATTAGATATAAAAAGGTCTTGTTACATTATGTGCGCTTCCAGCAGCGGAAAATGTGCTCATTTTGACCTCAGTGTAGAGAAAGAGACTTCTGAAGAATTCTCATGTGCCACACTATTGCATTTTAATTGCTAATCATTGCTTTAATCTAAATGTTTAAACATGTTTGAAATGGACACGTTACTTTAAAGCTCTGTTCAACAGAATGCCCAATTAACAAGTACTTCTTTGACTTTACAGCTCCAGGGTTCTCTTAGAAGAAAGATTGAGGGGCAGCCTTCTGGATACACTGCTAAGCAGAATGGCCACTTCTGTGTGGGCCCAGTGCCGGACTTCAAGCGTCTTCGTATGGAGACAGGATCGCTTCATGCTGGTGCTTGCTCTGTGGATGCAGGGCAGCCTGAAAGTTTAGCTGGGTCTATATCTCTGGGCCACGTTCCCCGGCGTAAAGATCCATTCATGATGGGCCAAGGTGTAGGCAACGATATTTTCAACATGACTCTTAGAGATATGAAGAAAGAACCAACTGATATTCAGACCTGCAGCCAATCATCAGTAGAGCCTTCAATGATGGTGTTTGACTTTAAAGATGAGGGTGGAGGACAGATTGACCCTGAACTCCAGGATCTGTTTGATGAGCTCACCAAGTCAGTACCACCTCTCAATGACATGGAGTTGGAAAAAATACTGAAACAAGATGATGACTTTGGTTTGGATCTAGGTCGGCCCAGCTCAGCTGGTGCAGCCAATGCCTGCCCTCATTTAGATAAGCCAATCAAGACAGAGTACTCACCAGATTTTGGCCAAGCACCAGGAAGCTCTCCGCAGCTCAGGCCAGCGTCTGCTGGACCTTCTTTCTCAATGGCCAACACTTCTTTATCAACTTCCCCCATTGGGCCTGGGCAAATGACCCATAATCATGTACCGCAGACCACAGGAACATCTTCAAGAGGACTACCTGCTTGGCCCGAGATGTCACATGCCGAGCAGTTGAAGCAAATGGCGGCAAACCAGCAGCCTAAACAGCAGCCCAACTCTCTCCTCCATCACCAACAACAAAGCCAAACTGGGGGAGTGAGGAATTGGTCCTCCACCATGAGTGGCCACCCCAGTTCCTTTTGTCAGGAAACAATGTCCAGCTCTGGTTTGCTAAGCCAATCCAGAATTAGCTCTCAGGGCACCGGTCAAGGCAAAGGCATGCCCAACTGCCTCTTTAAACCCAGTGGTTACAACCCATCAAATCCCACTGACATGAAGTCTCTCAGCAATAAACCAATGCTGCAATTCACCCCTAAAGCATCAGCTTCAACCACAGGCCAACAAATCCCCCATATGACCGGGTCGCAGAGCAAACAGACTACACAGCAGCAGTCTACCGGGGGTCAAAACACACAGTTCCAGTTGTCTATGCAATCATCATGTCTACAGCCGAAGCCCCTGAGGCCTCCTCTCAACCAGCACGGGCCTGGAATCAATTATAAAATGAACCAACAAAGACAGGTAGGACACTTATTTAAAGCATGACTGCCAAACATTTTCAGAAATCCTGAATTCTGCTGATGTTTCAAGCACTAATAATAAATTAAAAACAGCAGAAATCTATTTTTATCTGTGTCATTACACTAAACTGGGGGTTGACAAGCATATTATTTTTAACACACCATCAGGAGAATCAGACTTGTTGAGTCTTGCATTTAAGCTGTCTCAGGCTGAAATGATCATTTTTTGTATTAGCTCAGGAGTGGGAACTAAGCAAAGATGGTGAAAATGCTAACATTAACTGGATTATATGAGTAGTTCTTTTATTTAAAGTAATGCTAGCAAATTATCAAGGGAATATCTTGTTAATCCCAAAATCAGTATTAGTTGTTCTCATTCTAAGTGCTGCTGATCCGTCTGCTCTAGTCAGTTTATGTGTAGCGTTTTTGGAAGGGAGCCGATTTATTTTTCTTTCTTTTCTGGATTTGCATTGACCATGAAGCTGGCCTTGCACTCAGCTTCTTCTCTTTACTTCACGTAACTATGAGTGGCTCCACTGTGCTGTTAGTTTGTTGCTCCTGTCACAGTAAATCGCAGTTTCTTGTGTCTGAGCAGTTGCAGGGCATCGTGAATATGTATATCCCCTCAAAGCGATTTGAGGAGGGTCCTGGCTCGCTAGACTGTGATGGATTAACATGCAAGACTTCTAATTTCTCCGCCTGTCACAGTTGCTCAGTGCCAAGGCATAGATGTGCACAGCGGGATTTGCTAATTGGAGTTTGTTAGCTGTGAGGGACAAGTTGTGGAAAATGACAGTAATCTGCTTAGCCTGGTGCCCATGGTTAAACCACTGATTTGTTATGATTGGGCAGATTTAGAACATCTCCCTTTTCAGTTTTGTACAAACAGCATCTCCCGCCTCACTGTGCGAAACAATAACACAAACCACACAAGATGGGTGCTAAAACCCCAATCCCCAAAACGGTTCGCAGTGCAGAGTATGCTCAGGGAGCAGAGATTAATCTGGATTAAAATTTATCAATTGTTAGAGTTGCAGCAAACTTTGGACTTGTTTGCAATAATCAATCATTCAGTTTAAATGTGCACAAAACATGCATTAACGTTTATCCTGTTGCCTTACTTTTTTACCGATTTAAATATCAGTTTGAATTGAGATTTCAAATGTAATCTTTTAGTTGAGGTTCTAGTCATGTATTAGGTGCATATCAGGATAAAAGGCAATGTTTGTTTTTACTCAAAAAGGAATAAACAATGTAGATACTGGACAAATCTGTCTAAAGGGTGGACAATCAGAATCAATCCTAGGTCAAGAGTTTAAGGTCTTGTTTAAAACATAGCTATGCAATTCAAACTGTGCAAATAAAATGAAATCGTAGTTGAAGAAATCCTTGATTGAATGGTGGAACTGTCCCTAGGCGTGTTCAGTAAGCCATGGTCCTGTTGTGCCTCCTAACTGCTGCCAGTTGACAATAGAATTGCCCTTGGTGCCGGAGTAGGATTTAGTGTAGGCTGCTGCAATGCTGAGGAAGGAAAAGAAGGGGGAGGGGCCAGACATATGTAGCATGTGCCGTGCACACATTACTAAATTCTAGAGTACCAGAACCTGGTTACAAGGCAGCTATAGCTGCTAGTCGCTAACTTTATTGTGTTGTCATTCATTCATTATCTAAGCTGCTTATCCTGTTTCTGGGTTGTGGGGGTGCTGGATCCTATCCCAGGCTCACTGGGTGAAATACAGGGAAACACACTGGACAGGTTGCCAGTTCATTGCAGGACAGACACACAGACAGACACATTCACACACACTCCCACCTAGGGACAGTTCTTAGTTAGTATCTCCTAGTTTTGCCTTTGGACTGCGGGAGGAAACCAGAGCACCCTGCGGAAACCTACACATGCAAACCCCACAATGAAAGGACCCTCATCCGGCTGGGACTCGAGCCCGGGTGCTCCACCCCTGCATCAGTGCCACCCAGCGTGTAGACTTTTACTTATTACAGGAAAACAGGTCAGGAATGCTTGCAAAACTAAAGCCAGGGCACTAAATAAACCTAACAAGCTAACAAGAATTCTTGTATAGTGAAATAGCCTTGATAAATACATTTCCCCGTTCATGTTTTGTGAGCGGCTTTATCTATTTGGCAAGCACACACTAGGATTAATGTGAAGATTAAGTTAAGTTGCATCAGAGAAAAGTTTTGTTGCTCTGCTCCAAAGTCAGACAGCAAAGGCAATAGTTGGAACCTATCGGAGACACTACCATCAATCGTTCCAAGCCTCACTAACCCTGATTGTTGATTTAGACACTTTGAGATGACTTCACATTTTTGGACCCTTGCTCAGCGGATTAGCATGCCTTTGAAGCAAAATCTATCTCCAGAGGACGGTTGCCATTATTGTTGCTCACTAATGTCTTATTAAACACTCCTATTTGCAGTTAACTCATTTCACTAACATTTAACAGGATCGTAGATCCTCACCAATTATTTTTAAATGTATTACACGGAATCACCTTCACATAAGAGCCAGCGAGTTTGGGTTTGAAAGCCTTTCATTGCCGCAGCCGAGGACCTAGCAGCTATGTGTATGTACAGTATGTTTTGCAATTTAAATGGCAGTTCAGTAACAGGAAAATGATATTAAAATAAATACATGAAATACTGCTACTATAAATGCACCAGTGGGTCTATGGCCAAGTATTAAAACTAATGAACAAAAGAAATAAGGTTTCAAAGGAAATTCCACAACCAGATGTGGAAATATTTCTTTATGAGAGACCACAAAGTCATGAGAAGTAGCTCTGTAACTACTCACTCTAATAGAGAAATGGTTAAAAAAGAATTCAGTAAACTGAATAAAACCTTTTTTTCCATTAGAGTTTACAAACATTTACTTGTTTGTTTGTTTTCACACTTAAATAGCAGTGCAACATATCCCTGAGTTGTTCATCTGCTGAGAGCTCATTATGTAACATATATTGCATATATGAGATATACCCATAATTTGCATGGTTAATTAAGGTTGCTATTTTAGACATTTTTCTTGGCTGTTCAGAAAGTCCTAAACATTTGCACTTATTATGAAACTGTTAATCCTTTTGCTGAGGGAAATACTGCTGATGGCAGCGCTGATGGGGTTAAACACACTGCTGAAATGGAAACAAAGGCACAGCTTCTGCTACAACAGGGGAGAAAAATGGGAGTGCACAGAGTCTTCCCACAGTCAACTGAATTAATAATGCCATGGAAATAAAGATCCCGAAATGGTGCCACAGTCCCTCTGGAACCCTCATGAGCAGAGCTGAACTTCCTCCCACCAGGAGCAGCTTGCAAAATTCCTGCGAAAAGATCAAGATATGGGATCTGTTTTTCATTTTCTCGTTCTCACAGTCGGCTGATCAGTTGTCAGATTGAGAGCGTCTAAACTCGGATCCATATTTTCAAGGGTGTTCAAGCTTTTAATGGAATTGTAATGGAAATCTTTGTGTCCAGATGGGAGGCAAAGTGCTTTATTCTCTGCTTGGGAAATTCCACATAGGCAGATTATATATGCTGTGTTACACACATAGTCCTGTTTTTATTAAATGTAGTAATGCCAAATGTCTCCTATTTATGATTAACATGTTATGCTGATTGATCAGTGTGCTTGATCAGTGAGCTTCTGTGTCAGGTTTTAATGGATTATGGTCTGAACTGTAGGTGCTTCTTAATTATTTGGCGTAATGTTCACAATATCAGCCTTTGCAAATTAATTTAAAGTAGATCTAATATACAAGTATGATAATGACTTGGCATTAGAGAAAAACAACAAAATACGTGCAGAAAGTGTTTGCAATTAAAAAAAAAATGGGAACTTGCATGTAAGGGGGAAAAGACCCTGTTTTCACCAAGAATGTTAGTGAAACAGTGCTGATCAAGCATTCTGTCCATTTGTAATTCACTCACAAAAGCAAAGCCTCCCTCAGCAATTTTTCTCTGAAATTTGGCCCGGAGCTGTAACATCTTTGAGGCCTTTATGGGAGTTCAGTTTTCAGAGTCATAAAACACAAAATGTTGCCATTTGGTTTCAGTAACAAATGAGGCTTATGAAGCATATTTACACATAAGATCAGCCCTTATTGAATGTTATATTCCTTTACAGCACGGTCTTCACAATTGTTTGCTACATCGTGTTATATATATTTTCCCCTTCATTTTTGCTGGATTCCCATCTCAGAGAAAAAAAAAGAGGAGGGGGTGCCAGGTTGTTGGAGCTGCACTGCAAGACGAGTGCTTGTTTCCTGGGAAAGCGATCCGGGGCCAAGTCCAGATGCCGAGCTGCTCCCTGGGGACGGCGTTCCTGCCTTTAGACTGCAGGAAGTGTTGTGAGAGAGCAGCGAGGCTCGAGCCTGGAGCCTTGTCAGCTGCTTGTAATGCAGGGTAGAATGAGAGCCTAAATCACAGCCCTCCTTTATGGAGTCCGCAACCACATGTGGTATTCATTTAACAATGTACTGAAGAGCGAAGAGTGGAGCAGAGATGGAAAACAGCTTTATGACACATCAGGATAACAAAGAGTGGATTAGAGAGCCGTCCACACTAATGAATCTCTTAGTCCCTCACACCCATGCAGAACAAACCACTGAAAGGCAATTTGAACGTAACATGAAGGCAGTTTGGCTCATGTTCAGATTGGTCATGATTTCTTGCCGTGCCTCTAATTGGAAGTAATATGAAGCATGGAACGAACTTTTACATCTTTCTTTCTTGTACTGGAAAGTGGGAAAATGACTAGTGCTGGGAAGTGTGACTTTGAGCTTAAATCACCAATGGAATGTGAGACGGTTGTTTAAAATATTATGTGTATTAGATGTCAGAAACTTTATACTCCATGTAGTCCTATTAAAAACAATGACCTGCAAAATACCATGTGGATATTTCAGTGAGAAAAAAAAAACTGTCACACTGCAGTAGAAGTTCAGCAGAATTGACTGCAGGGAAACAATGCTCTTCACTTGCCCTCTAATTAATTAGTGGACTTCCCAGGGCTGATCCATGTCAGCGTGGGACCTCTGCAGGTTCCTCCTCAGCTCCTCTGAGGCATGAGGTGTGCTGCTGAAGATGTGCTGCCTCTGAATCGGCCCTCGTGCAAAGTGCGCTCTTCCTCAAATCCTCTTTTCCATGGCTTTTTGAAGCAGGGAATTCCCCCCATAACACACAAGGGTCTTTTCAATTCTTTTTTAAAGGATCTCCAGCGTGGGGTTTTGGAGATGGCTTCTCATTTAAACGTCACGTCTCAAAGCAATGGCCTTTTGCTACGCTGCTGTTGAATCCATTTTGCCGTGAGAAATGTTTCATGTCAACACAGTGACTGACAGTGTGTACACTGCGTGTCTGAGTGAATGGGATAACATACTTGAGGGGGGTTTGTTCTGGGAAAAGGACTTTACTGCCTCAAATATATTAACAGCCATGTGTGTGTGTGTCTGTGTGTGTTTGTATGTGGTTGTAGCTTGTTGTTTTAGGGTGCAACATCACAGACAATTTAATGCTCTGATTTTGCTTTTCTGATTTTGCTGAAGAGCGATTGTTCTTGGATTATACTGTAGAAAAATTATGTAAAACTATTAGATAATACAGAATGACAGACTACTACCTGACACCAAAGAAGGGTGTATAGATGTAGATCTAAAAAAACAAAAAGAACTCACCCAAACACACTCAATGACACCTGACCAGGACCTCAAACACATCTTTATTATTTCCTTAACTTTCGATCTGATTTGAGCCACCTTACTTTTGCAATGAAACTTCAAAGCCAGGGTTTGTAATCGATTGCTGGCCCTGATGTGTTCATGGTCTTGTATCTGATCTGATTGAGGAAAGAGGTGATAGTGTATCCAACTACATTTTGTGAGGAGTGTTGATATTCAAAGCAGGTCCAGGGGCAATATCAGTAACGAGCGAGGAGGAAATTAGAAGATTGTAGACTTTTAAATACCAAAAAAGACCATTTTCTGCAAAATATGCACATATTAAATGGTCTCTTTGTGCTTTAAGCAAATCTGGGTTTTTTCACGTCTTGTGTAGTGTAAGAAAAAAATAAGTCTGTTATATTTATGAATTTACATTCCTTTTAAGACCCATGAGAACACTACAGGAATTAAGTATTAACCCGCTGCATAAAAAGACTACCGCATTTACTTATTTGTCATACCACCTTTAAGCATTAACGCTGTCTATTAACAGGGCAGATTTTCATCATATTGGCATCACCATCTTTCACAGGATGGTCTTTTGCCAAGATTGCTTACCCAGGGAACAGGCTTTCACAATATTTACTGAAAATGATGCAGACAGGTGACAAATTAAAGGAAAATTGGTGGCTTTGTTATGCCATGAGAGGCATTTTTATCCTGATCCAAATGGTCTCTTTCACAATGATTCCACCCCCACACTGAGGACACGAGGTCTCGCTGAATGGTTTGATGAGAATGAAAATGATTGTAAATCACATGCTATGGCCTTCACAGTCACCAGATCTAAGCTTTTGAGAGATTTTTAAGTGATATGTTGACCACCCCCACCATCAAAACAGGAATGATCTTTTGGGAAATGGTTTTCATCTGTCCAGTAGAGTTGCACAGTCTTGTAAGAGATATGCCAAGACAAGACCAAGCTTTTCTGGTGGCTCATGTAGTCCAACACTGTACTATGTATTTTTTCCTTTTGGTTCTTATCATTGGAATATATCATGTCCCCTGAAAAAGCATCCCAGGACAAAATTGTGGTCGTCTACCCACTTTGGCTTAATTTCAGTCATGTGTAGTGTATACTGAAATATGTTTCATGTTCTAATGGGTAAACCAAATTAATATTTGTCAGATATTACATGTATTGTTCCTTTTTTTTCTTTTAATGGCATTAGGGTGAAAAAACTGTGGGTAGTGTATGACACCATCTACAAAGCTGCATGCTTTAAAGCATCAAAATAATTGGTACAGCATGCCATCTAGTGGACTAGCCAAACAATTACAAGGCCGAATAAAGTTCATCCTTATGTCCACTGATGATAAAGCTTAAAATAAAGTTTACAATATAGACATTAAGTGGTAAGTGTAAAGCAGAACTTGCAGTATTAAATTTTTGGTGTTTTCACTGAAACTAACTGTATTTTGTAAATATGTAAAAGCAATAGAATATAACATCTGCAGCACACTCAAACAAAGTTGGGGACAGAGGCAAAATAAGACTAAAAAGGACACTAGTGACACGGGAAGGTTTCATAATTAGAAGTTTAATTGGTAACAGATGAGGTCATGAAGATAGAGTAAAAAAGGAGCATCCACCAAAGTCTTTGTAAGCAAGGATGGGTTGTGGTTTACAACTTTGTGCCAAACTTCATGAGAGAATTACCAGTCAGTTCAAATACACTGTTTCTCAGTGCAAGATTGCAAAGAAGTGAGGTCTTTCACCATCTACAGTTTATAAGATTTAGGCAGTCAGGGGAAATCTTGGTGCGTGAAGGCCACTGCAGAATGTGTGTGAGCATCAAGCCCTCAGGTGGTATTGTTTGAGAAACCATCATGCTACTGTGTTGGACAGCAAACTCCAGCGAGTTCTCTGGGCCCAAAGTCATCTGAGATGGACCGAAACACAGTGGAAATGGGTTCTATGGTCAGATGAGTCCACATTTCAGCTTGTTTTTGGGGAAAACATTCGTTGGATTCTACGTGCCAAAGAGGAAAAAGACCAGACTGTTACCTTCGTAAAGTGCAAAAACCTGCATCTGTGATGGCATTGGGTGCATCATTGCCCACAGTATGGGTGATCTGAATATACTGATTATACCGGTATTTTGGAGATACATATGCTGCTGTCAAAACATCGTATTTTCCCATGACAATGGCAGGCCTCATTCTGCATGAGTTACAACAGCATGACTTGACAGGCCTGTCTGCAATCCAGATCTGTCTCCTGTCTCCTGGCTTATCATGAAGAGGAGAATCAGACAACATTGACCACAGACTGTAAACAGCAAGAATGGGAAAAAATTCCACTTGGAAAAATACAACAATTAGTATCTTCAATTACCAAACAATTAAAACAACTAATTAAAAGAACCCAGTAGTAAACATGCCTCTGTTCCAACTTTGAGTGTGTTACAGGCATCCATTTATAAAGTTGTTTATATTTAACAAATAGAATTAAGTTTGTCATTGAAAACATCTTTTGTTAAATGAAGCTTCGAGTTAACATTACAGATTTCAGTTTTCATTGCATTTTTATAAAGTGTCCTAACTTTTCTGGAAATGAGGTATGTAAATATTTATTCTATTACTAAACAACATGTCTTTCTTATCTGTTTACAGGGATTGGCACCAGGGCCACGTTTCTCAGCAAACGGTTGTCTGGTGACCCAGCAGCAGCATCCATCTGCACCTAGCGCTCAGCAGATAAACACCGGCAAAGGACAGAGACAGCTTAACCAACCTCAGCAGCACACCAGTGACACAGTGAGTAACACTAAAAAACTGGGACAGTCTGCATCACAATCTTTTTAGGCTGTCATCCTTTACACAGTTTAACTGATAGAAGGCTGTAAACCCTGCCTGCTTCTCTTTTAGTGTGTAGTGTCCCCTGTGTTTTAGCATACCTAATAAACTGTGAATAACAGACTATCCACAGTTATCAACAGACTATCAATAACATGTTAGGAGTGATGCAGTCATTGAGTCACTCCTAACAGGAATCTCAGAAGTACACAATAGCTTTGAATGGCTGTTTGGACCTTTGTTGTTTATTTATTGTTGGTTATTGTGTTTTATTGTTTGTTTATTTATGTATTTTCAACCCACAGGATCAGTTTAACAGGCATCTAACAAGACCTCCACCTGACTATAAGCAACCACAGCATCCAAATCTTTACCCAAGTACCCATTTTATTTATTTAGTTTAGTTTTAAAAATTGTTTCTTTTGCAAAGCTATTATGTTTGTTTACACATTCTAGCTTGACTCAACTAATTCCAGATGCCCTCATGTGCTGTTCTGTGCCTAGGTCTGACATCATCCGCAATGACCAGTAACAACTCTGACCAGAGGGACATCCAGTCCATCTCATGCCATATATCCAATGGCCAAGGAGTCAAACTGACTCCCAACACTGGAGACAGATTGTTTCCCAGTAGAGCTGAGCATTCAGAAGTCCAAAACTGTGCAGGCCAACTGCACCAACAGCCTAACAGCCAGATGCAAATTGGGATGCATCAAAACAAGCCACAGTTCCAGGGAATTGCCCCTACCACACAGCATGTTAGAACCAGCGCAAGCCAAGATCCAGTTCTTGGCAAAGGACTGGGATGCATGACCACCACTGGAAGCAGGGAGAGTGGCATGAGCTGGGAAAATGTTACAAAGCAACTAGATGTAAAGAGACTTCCAGGCACGGTACCACCCCAGGGTGCACAAACTGATGCTCACTTCCAACCAAGACATATTGGTCCACCAAATCAGGTAGTGCCCCATTCTGGACTGATCCCTTTAAACCCTGGCATTAGAGGATCTGCTCCTCGAGCCAGCCAGCCGCGCATACCCCCACTTCCTGGGATCAGCAGACTAAACCAATCCTCTCCAACTCAGCAGGGGTGCATGAGCACATACGGAGGCACGGCACAAAGCCCTGGTGCCTATCAGAACAACCGCCCAGGCCGCCTCACCTTTGATTTTCTGCAGGATGGGGATAATACAGTACCAGGGATCAATGCAGACTCGGACTTCATCGATTCCCTGCTTAAGTCAGGTTCGGGCAATGATGACTGGATGAAAGACATAAACCTAGAAGAGATTCTGGGTGGTCATTCATGAATGAGACACTCAGGAATGTAAATGAGAATGATGACTTTACTATTTTGGTATTTTACTAAGTGGTTTAGTGATTGAAGCTTTTAAAGAGCTTCGAGTTATATTTTAAAGCACCTAACATAAGGGATTGGCTTGATTTCTTAAAATTAAGTTTCTGAAGAGATATCTAATTATGCTGTTTTTTAATGCATTGTATTTAGATTTAGTCTTTAATCATATTATCTTAATCTGTTATAAAGATCCATGTTCACTTCGTTGTATGTTATATAACTATACATGTCCCTTTGTAAACACATGCAATTTGGTGCGTACTGTAAAAGTCAGGTGTAGAGAGCGTCGCCATATTGCGACTCAAGGCAGCAAGCTGGTACACTTCTGACTGTCACAACCTGAGGATTAGTTGTGAGAGAAGTATTCCTTTAATCTAGCTTGTCATGCAACATGAATAAGACAAACAACATTGTCTTGATATACATTTTTGATATAGGTAACCTGTGGCAGCAAAAAAAAAGGATATAATGGCAAAGATGTTAATTATGAGCATATAACCTGTTGTATGATCTTTGTGGGAGTCTAAAACAGTACGTCTTAAAGCTCCATCTCTAAAACTGAAACCAGCAGAAATTTTAAATGCATTCAACTCCTATATGCATTTGTTCCCTTGTCCAGGTAAAGAAGAAAGACTGATTAGGGTTCAGTAAAATGTAGATAGAGCTTACAAATTCCTCTGCAGAGTTCATTGGATTCCCTATTCCCTTTCGGTTACAGAAATATTCCAAGCAGACATTAAATATTAAAAATGTCTCCGTAAGTCATACTGCTAATATTGTATTTATAAATCTGTTTATTATATCTTGTGTTTTTGTAAGACTAGTCTTTTCTATAATGCTCTATAAGGCTGTAATAAATGTGCATATCCTGTGATGTCAATTTAGTCTTTGAATACTGACAAGTACAATAAACTCTAGTTATGCCTATTTACTGATCATTAGTGTATAACCATTTCGTGTGTACTACTCTGTAAACCGTCTGTCAAACCTAACGAGCCTGTGACAGTGTGTGGTGGAATTTCTAATCTATAATTGGTCAATACACATTCCAGACAGTAAAGCTAGCTCTGCATTGTGGGCTACAAAGGGACATCTAAACATGCCTGATTTTAAAGTAATTATTGTTCTCATTTTGATGTTTAATTAACAGAATCTAATGCTCTCAGCCAGACGACTTAGGATACTGTCTGTGTGAAGTTTCTGTACATATTCTCACTATATTTGAGTGGATGTCCTGTAGTTTCCTTGCACTGACCAGAACAATGCTGATTGGCTATGCCAAAGTTTCCATTGGTCTGAATGTGTTGCATGGTGCCCAGTTACTCAAGCTAAATGAATGAATAATCCTTGCTCTATTACCAATTTGCTTGGCCAATGCTTTTGGTCTGCTGATTTATATGAATATGAACTATTTGTCATGGTTAAATACCAAAAAAAATCTCTGTATTATAGTGGGTTGTATTTGTTTTTTTTGTTTTTTTTATTGTAAGCACAGTTTCATGTCCAAAAGTGCTTTTTAAATTGTAAAAAGGCAAACAGGCTGTTTGGAATAAGATCGTAATTAATGTGTTGTGTCTTGGGAATGTTATCTTGAT
>JAOVVG010000051.1:16508223-16521969 GCA_028566375.1 Leptodoras nelsoni | reverse complement strand
AACCTTCTTAAGATCCAGTGGTGCAAAATGCAAATTCTTCCAATTTTTTAGCTGGTCTTAAGATTTCGATCAGGAGTATATATACAGTATATATATATATATATATATATATATATATATACACACACACACACACACACACTGTGTTTAAAAAAAAAACCGGACCCCTGAAAAAGTTTTTTGCATCACAGTGTGTATATATATATATATATATATATAAAAATATACATATACTGTCATAATGTTATGCCTGACTGGTGTATATACTGTATGTAGGTATAAGCAATATCAGAGGCAGAAGAGTGCTGTTCTAACTGAGTATCTGCATGGCTGTGTTTCAGTAATAGAAGATAATCACAGCTGTGCTGATATTGAGTATAACAGCACAACCTCGAGTGTGATAATGCTTTTATGCAACAGTTCTGCAAGCAGCATTTATTAGTTACCAGTAATACACAACAACTGATTACAATTTGTATGTGTATTTAATTATTTTTTTAGCTCCACCAACACAAAAACTTCCAGACTGCACTGAGACTAGACTGTTGCCAAGCAATACATAAACATTTTCCTGCACATTAACTTATGTTACTGTAGAATTAAATTAATAATAAATTAAAAAAATGAAATATAATGCATTTAACTCAAATGATATTTGTGGAACTATGTTCATCTTTGCAGTGCAAAGTTTGTTACAATCTAAGATGGATAACCATCATTATCTGTTGATAGAACATACCTGTAAAGTCCCAGTGTTGTAATGCTTTATATCAGCACTCATTTAATGCCTCTTTTCCAACCAAATTACTTGGTCAGAACTGTACTCATTTTGATTATTACTCATTTCAAGCTTGAAAATAATATTAACTTACCTCAGAATTGACCTAGTGAAGATCAAGCTATACAGAAAGAGAATGACTCCATGGCTCCCCTCCTCATTGAACTTACAGGATAAGAATAGATATACACTCTTCTTAATTAATATAAACAGCAAACAAATAAAATACTTATTAATTCACTTGCAAAAATGTATACAAAACATGTCCTTACATACTCACACATTGAATATGTTCATAAATAAATTTTGCCACGTCTTCTTTCTCTTTAAAGGTGAAAAGCTGCAACTATAAAAGAAAGAACGGCTCAAACAAACTACTTAATCTCTCACAGTATAGACTGGGGATAGTGTGTGACTCATATGAGGCCATATGCAGTTTGAGAAAGTGATACTGGGCAGTACATGGTGAACAGTACCCGCTCTGTGAAGTTGTCCAGTTTGTAGTCCAGGTGGGGGGTGAAGCAACGATCTGGCGTAACCAAGGAGACGGTGGCAGTACGCTCCTCACCAGCTGTCCATAAAATATCTGCCAAAGCAGCAGCCAAAGCCTTTTCCTGCTCTTTCGCTCCAACCTTCAACAGACTGAAGCACAGGAAACAAATACACATTATAATTAATCATTTCTTTGACTGTATAATTTAGATCACACAACTGAGGACAGAACAAGACTCTTTTCTCACCTCTCTATTCCACAGCACTCTGAGCTCACTGGCTGCGAGAAAAGCAGGTATTTGATAATGTAAGCTTGGACTGCCATCTGAATGGCACGGGCTCCCCCCTGCAAAATCAAGGGTTCAGCATGCCAGCAATTGTCATTTCAGTTATATCAGCAGTTCCTAACTATAGTCCTGGGAACCTTTTGCCCTGCACAGTTTTTAGCCAGTTGTTAAAGGAAAAGTCCAGTTGATGCACGATATTATCTATTAGATGGCAAGTATGATGGAGGCAGCAGTGGCATTAGCATGAAAGTAAAATCATTGGAACCTGATCTTTTTGATCATTTTTTGAACAGAGCTACACAGATTAAAGACATGAGGGATAATTCCTACTCTCAGCAGGTAGTCAAACAGCTTTGTGAGCTATGTAGGAAAGTGATAACTAAAATGAAAATAGGCCAACATGTTGCAGAAAGACGTTTAAACTAAAAAGGAACTCAGGATTTCAATACAAAAATAAATATTGGATGCCACTGAAGAGACATGCCAGTTATAAAGATTAATGCACAAGTCATTCAGGGTGGATTTTTCCTTTAAGCCCTATCCTGGGAAAAACAATCATGCAGGCCAGTTTAAGAACCCCAGAGTATAGCATACACTGTTAGTATCGCTTTTACTTTGCTACTACAAAATGCAGCTTATATTCTCAGCGTGTTCAGAATTTAATTTCATTTAATGTTTAAAGTAACCAAATTAATGTTATAACACATTTTAAAACCACTAGCCCTGCATAATCATAAAAGGAAATCTTGTACTCAGTGCGTCATAGCTGACCTTTTCCATACAAATAAGAAACATAAACCACCTCTAGGCACCAAAATGTAAATATGCTACTGATGTTTAGATACAGTACCTTGCAAAAGTATTCATACCCCTTGAACTTTTCCACATTTTTTCACATTACACCCACAAACTTAAATGTATTTTGTTGGGATTTTATGTGATCATCAATATTGGGATATTATAAGACCAATGGGAAAAAAAACTTTAAATAGTTTTCAAAGTTTTTAATAAATAAAGATCAGTAAATTGTGGTGTGCATTTGTATTTAGCCCCCTGTAATCTGCTAACCCTAAATAAAATCCAGTGTGACCAATTGCCTTTAGAAGTCACCTAAGTAGTAAATAGAGTCCACCAGGGTGTAATTTAATCTCAGTATAACTACAGCTCAGAGGTTTGTTGGAGAACATTAGTGAACAAACAGCATCATGAAAACCAAGAAACATCAATTCTTCCAGGTACACTTGCACACCGTTTTTGAAGGAACTCGGCTGGTAGGCTTCCTCAAATCCTTCGGTCTTTTCATGTAATCCCTTTTCATGTAATCCCAGACAGACTCGATGATGTTGAGATCAGGGCTCTGTGGGGGCTATACCATCACTTCAAGGACTTGTTCTTCTTGATGCTGAAGATAGTTCTTAATGACATTGGCTGTATGTTTGGGGTCGTTGTCCTGCTGCAGAATAAATTTGGAGCCAATCATACGCCTCCCTGATGGTACTGCATGTTGGATAAGTATCTGCCTGTATTTCTCAGCATTGCTTGCCCTTGTTTCCATGTCAGAGGTATGGCTTTTTGGCTGCTACCCTTAAGGCCAGACTTCTCTGGACAGTAAATGGGTGTACCTGGGTCCAACTGGTTTCTGCCAGTTCTGAGCTGATGGTGCTGCTGGATGACATCTGATTTTGAAGGACAATAAGTTTGATGTGTTTGTCATCTGCTGCATAAAGTTTTCTTGGCCGACCAGTGCGTCTACAATCCTCAATGTTGCCCGTTTCTTTGTGCTTCTTCTTCAAAACAGCTAAAACAGTACATCTTGAAACCCCAGTCTGCTTTGAAATCTTTGTCTGGGAGAGCCCGTGCTGATGCAGTATAACTACCTTGTGTATTGTTGCTGTGCGATGTTGCTTGTTGCTCTTGCCATGGTGTGTCCTGTGACATGAAACTGTCTTCCACAACCTCAACTTGGTAGCAGAGTCTGGCTGTTCCTCACCCAGTTTTAAGCTCCTACACAGCTGTTAATGTTACAGTTAATGAATGTGTTCCAACCTACATGTGAAATTGATGATCATTAGCACCTGTTTGTATAATTGCTTGATCATAAACCTGAATATAATCCTACAAAATCCCAGACTTTGTGCAAGTGTACTTATAAGAATTGAAGGCAAAGTTAACAGCAAATATTGATTTTAGATTTTTCTTTTGTACACTCACTTTGCAAGTTTTTGCACAGTACTGTATATACAGTGTATCACAAAAGTGAGTACACCCCTCAAATTTCTGTAGATATTTAAGTATATCTTTTCATGGGACTAGGTGTTTTCTTACAGTTTGGTTACAGACATTGAGTCCAGTTTCCACCCACTTGTTTCTCATTTGTTACATGTTCTGTATTCAACACATATTGCTTTAAGTTTTCTTTCTTGAGGCTTTGATGTCTTCCTTGGTCTACCAGTAGGCTTCCCTTTTACAACCTTCCCATTTTGTTTGTACTTGGTCCAGATTTTAGACACAGCTGACTGGGAACAACCAACATCTTTTGCAACATTTTGTGAAGTTTTATAATCATCTCCTTTGTTTCAACTGACATCTCTCATGTTAGAGCCATGATTCATGTCAATCCGCTTTGTGCAACAGCTCTCCAAGGTGTGATCACTCCTTTTTAACTGAAGACTAATTAGCAGATTTAATCTGATGCATGTGTTTGTTTTAGAACTGCTAATTACAGAGTGATTCCATTTTTTTTCCTGTACATGATCTAAAAAGCAATTGTGACTGCCTACAACAATTATGTTTCTTTCCTTTTTATTGTTTCTTCATGCCAGAAGGTCAGAATTTAAAAAAATGATTGTTTTGTGGCATGTCTCTGTAATTTTTTTTCTACAAAATGAAACAATTGAAAGTACATCCTCCAAGAGTGATGATTCCATAATTTTTATAATTTTCATATATATATATATATATACAAACACAAATACATATTTATATGCTACTAAAAGAGGTCCTGTTTATCTAAAACATTCCAAATCTGCACTATAATTTTCTAAACAAAATTTCTAGACATAATGGACATGCATACCATGGATCTGTGGATCTACATGTATCTGTGGTCTTGGACTGCTCTTAAACATTAGTAACAAAGGGCAGATAGTTTGAAATTGCTTGTACATTAAGCACTGAGTTGCAGCTAGTTAGAAGTTTCCCACTACCATGGCTTGAGATTATGTGGATACAAGATCACATTACTTTATTAAATGTCCATTTGCTAGAGACTGTATAAAAGTACTCACTCTTTCTGCCTCCAAAGCATAGGACAGATTCGAATATGGCTCCCGGAACTTAAAACAGGATTTCTTCCACTCATAATTGAATGTGTGAAGTGTGTTTCCAAACAAAATCTTCCTCAGACTCTACAAAAAAAAACATCAGTCAAACCTCATACATAACAGTACCATTAATGATCAACCATAGCATAGGCATTACTATAGTCTACGTAACTGAGTGTACTACAAAATCCTCACTGACGCATACCGATCTCCCGCTATGGGTGTACGTTAATAAATCATTCAAAGTGTGTTGCTGTAAGATGCAGGCACAAGGAGTCCTACTAGGATTAATTAACAAACTAAATTTTATAACTCACCATGGCAAGTTCAGGTGAAACAGGGTGTCCACCCAGACTGGGGGAGACGGCTAGTGCACGTGGGATGGAGTAGGGCACCATCAGCGGGTTGGTATTGCTGTGGAATGAATGGGCTGAAGGAGACCGAGAAACATCCTCAGGTTCTTCCTCAGCTTTAAGCCTTTCAAGAGGTTTCTATAGGGGTCAGAGCCGAAGACAGAAATAAAGTAAAGACAAGAAAACATGTCCACAAACAACACTGCTCCAAGATGATGGTTTTCTGCAACTGTGTAAAAAAGAACCAATGGATTAGAATCAGGATAGGATATCCAACATCCCCAGGAATTCTCATCTCAGTCTCATCCAGGCTCTGACATAATCCAGATAGTTTATAACTTCCACAGGGATGTTGCATAATAGCATAAATTTAAAAATCCAAAATAAGCAAATCCAGACACACACAAAGCATCAGTTCCATGACATCAGTGAACATTTCCTGTAACAACAGCAGATCACTCACATCCTGGTTTCTCTTCACCTCCTCTTGAAGCAGTTCGACATAACTAAGCCTGGAGGACTGCAGAGTGCTGATGCTCTGGAACAGCTGCTTATAATCTTCCATTTCAATGGCTACATGCATCTGGCAATTGTGCAAAAATTTTCATATATAGCTCCATGAATTGGTCTGATGTGTATGAGGAAATCAGAGGAAAAAGCAGCTGGCAAGCCAGAGCAGTCACGTCTAGACCTCTTGCAGTGGCCCCAGGGTTTTTCAGGGGATATCAGGTTGGGTAGAGCATAGCTCCCTCACACACACATGCACTTGCACACACGCAAACACACAGCATCCTTTTAGTGAGACACACATGATATGCAGTTACCTGAGAGCCCAGGTCTCGGGCTATCATGTTGTCTCACATAAGCAAAACACAAATACACTGACATTAGTGCAATAATACACTTACTTTTTCACAACAGTTTTGTAGTTCCAACCTGCAAGACAAAACATCAACCCAAAATATGTGACACTTTATTAGGTACACCTACACCCTTACATTCATTGTGTCTTTTTTTACAGGTATACCTACCATACAGGTGCACAATTATACAATTACAAACTGTAGTCCATTTGTTGCAATGGACAATTTCTCAGTCCTATTCCTCCTCAGCTGTTAGCAAACAGACACCACAATAGGACAACCGCTGAACAGATATTTTCATGGAAGTCCATTCTGACCAGGCAACGCTTCATACCAGCCACAGAATCATTGCTGGGTTTTTGAGAGTCAGTGTCACTCCTGTGTGTATATACCTAGAAATACAGCTAATACTCCCATTATGGTCCATTGAAGGAAAGAATAAAAGACAGATGATAAATTAGCATAGATGACCTACTGTATGTAAAAATGTATACAAATTGCACCTATATGGTAGGTTTACTTAATAAAATGGTCAATGAATATATGTATAAGATAGGTGTACCTAAAAAACGGGCAGCTCAGAGTGTTTATAAAAATGCCACAACAGACTTCTCACCCCCGAGCGTCAAATATTTCCCTCCATTTGTCCAGGTCTGCTATCCGACTCAGAATGTCATCCAGGTCTGTGTTCTTGTCACTAGCCTTCTCCAGCCTGTTCTCCATCTTTAGATGACAGACATAACACACATGCTTCAGCTGCTATACTGTTGCAACCATAGAAAGCTCGATAAATGTTTCAGTAAGGCCATTGTTCCTGGAGGAAGCCTGAGCTTTTTTCTCCCAGAGGAATATAGGTTTAAAGGTAATTGCATCAGTATACCCGTTACTCGGCCATGACTGTTTACTACGGTTCACTATGCTACAACTGGAGTATAAATAATTTATCCAAATGGAAATGATTAGGCCTACTAGAATCAGGTCAAATCAATTTGTCTTTGTATAGTGCTTTTAACAATAGACATTACCACTAGGTAGCTTTACAGAAATCCAGATTTAGATTTAGGTCCTTTATGAGCAAGCCAGAAGCAACAGTGGTGAGGAACAAGCTGAGACAAGAAGAGCATGAAACATTTAGAAGGATCTGACTAAAAGGGAAACCCATCCTCTTCTGGGTGATAGGGGATAGTGGGATTATAAATCATCAGTCTTCTACAATCGTTTACTGTAAAGTCAAACAGTACAAACAGGTGTGTTGAAAGGATGTTCTTTATTATTGACACTGATCCACTGAATAAATGGTATTCACAGACATCGTTGTGAGACTTTGTACAATAGCAGAAAGTATGTGCAGGAATCTTACAGAGAAGTATCACGATGTTGTAGAGCATCAAACTGAATCACACCCCATAATAGTCAGACTGATTCAGAATACTGGGATTTTAAAGTACTTTTTCTCTCAGAGTACCCTGCAATTCAGTTTACTGTGAACAGAGTGAAATGATTCACTGAATTCCCAGCACTACAGACACAGTGGCCCGATGACACCCTCTACTGGTTTCACTGGTCTGAAACGTCCGCGACTAGATATACAGCAGGTTGTGACGGACAGTGAGAGCGGCGTCGAGCCACAGCCAATGAGAACGCAGGACACTGAGTGAGGGGGAACCCAGGGGCGGAGCTTATTAACGTCAACAACTGCACGGTTTGTAACGGGCAGGTGTCCGCAAACTTTTGGGCCATGCTGATATAAGCACCATGACTTCCTGAACTCAAGTGTATACAGAGAGGATTTTCTGAAATACTCGGTTGATTTGGGAGTGACTATGGAGAAAGCTTTCGTTTTTTTAATTATTATTTTAATATCAACACAACAGCTTCGCTCACATCTTGTGATGTCATTTTTTGAAACAAACAAAAAAATCTGTCTATGGCAAGCCGTTTTAACATTATATACTTTAACAATTAAATGTTGGATCTCTACAAATGAATTTTGACCAGTAGCAATTACATTTTGACTAGTCAGAATGACAACTCGAGATATCTGCATTTACAATCTTACTTAACACGTAGTCTCGCGCATGGCGTCGCGTCATCCTCTTCGTCACTTCCTGCGTATGTACCTAGTATAATTTAGTATATACCTAGTATATGAGTTAATACAGTTCTCTGGGGTCTTAATGACATTTCTGTGACATTGTGCAGCCAAAACACCACATGGAGCAAATACTACAGTTGTCTGTAGTTCACCCTGTCTAACCCTCGCTTTCAGTGCATGTTGCTTTAAATGATAATAAGTAGCGCTGTCAAATTAACGCGGTCAATTTTTTTATTAACGCCACGGAGACGACAAAGGCGACGGATCCGTATGTATTTTTTCATTTATTTGTATTTTTTCTTATTTCCTTTATTTCCTTTTTTAATTCTCATTGTAAACTATTGTTTACTCTGTCCTTGATAATTACTTATTCATCTGGCAATTAATAAAAAAAAAATAGTAAACTGCTTCCTGTTGGGGGCGGGTCTCTGATGTAAACTCGAACCAGCCAATCAGGTGGCATCAGCACAACGGAATCAGATATACCCGTGTTCCCTCGATCCCAATACACTGTGCAGTTCCCTTTAAATTAAAAATGAAAAGACATCAATCATCTTTAATATTTAACTTTTATCAAATAAAGTCAAGTGAATAATGAGGCAACATTCAACGGTTTCATCGTTTCTCTTAAAATAGACCAGAGTTAAACCTCAACAACATTCTCAATGGCTCTACCTTTATGTACAACGCAAATCAACATGTGCGTTAAAACCGAGATTAACGCGTGATTAATCTATTAAAAAGATTGTATTGATTGACAGCTCTAATAATAAACCACTGCTCATTCCGACCCCCTCTGCCACAAGGTACAAGTGTGAATTCCTGCAGGCTGAACCATGTCCAAATGGGCTGGGCATATCTATAAATGGGCGGGGTAAAACTCAAAGTGCTTCGCTATTGGTTGGGTTTTCTGTGACGCTACATCAGTGTACCTGCTGTATTAACATAAACATAATTATCCTGATGATAACTTTGTAAATGTTGCTTGTGTTATGTCTTGTGTGCATTGAGTACATGGTCCAAACTCACAAATCGTGACTAATATTTGCACATTACTCTACTCATTATTTAATATTTAATTTTATTTTTACTATTTTATTATTGCTACTATTTTATTACAAAAAATGGCACCCCTTCACAAATGGGATTTTCAAGCCTTGGGTGGAGATACATGCAAAGTAGGTTGAGATATTCAGGGGCAGGGTCGTATCATTCCAATGATTTAATTTGTGACATGACATTCTCTATAGATTTTAAACAGAGTAATTAATCCCATGTTTAATTACTGAAATAGGCAGTGTATAAAGAACTGATTGGGTTTTTATGTTTCAAAGTTTATGGTTTGGTAGATAGATAGATAGATAGATAGATAGATATTTTATTGATCTTTTGGGGGAAATTCAAGAGTCAGAGGCACTCCAGAGCTCAACTGTATGTGCATAAATCCAGAAAAAGTGAATTTTTCACAATATGGCCCCTTTAAAGAATCGTTCTTGGGAAGCTGAGAAACATGTTCCTCTAAAGACCTTTGAATAACGTACTGTAAATGTATTTGCTACTGTTAGAATAGGTACTTCTGAAGAAGCAATACCTATGAACAAATATTCATGGTTCATTAATATGTAGCGTCACATTTTAGGTGCCATCTTGTGGTATTGTCTGTTCCCAGGATTCCCAAGTTCATAATTAAAATTATTTAAATAAACCTGAGATGTGACCTGAGAAGGACACACTGAAGCATGCTTCTGCCAGCTCATGAGCACAAAGATGATCCTTTATAAGCCACACAAAATGAAAATGTATAGGAAGTTATAAAATAACAATATAGTACAGTCTGTGTATGATCATTTCTCCTTAAGCTTGAATCAATGCTTTCCAAACATGAGCCATTCAGTATACTGATTTCATTACACCATCATTATGGATGATATACAGCATTAACTTTACTTCTTGTTGTTACTTACTAAGTGCCATTTAAAGACAGTTTTAGACTTTTTAGCTGTTTTAATTCAGTTCAAATCAAATTGAGTTATTTGTAGGAAGGAAAAACATAAAACATGAAAAAAAAGCAAAAGTTGAATCATTTACTCTAGGGTATATTTATATAAACATCAAAACCTGAGTTAGATTAAATGAAGAGCTATATGCACACATCCCATTTCAAAGTGAAAAAGAAATTGGAATTGAAAATGACACGGCACCATATCCTGTAAGATATAATTTATAATTATGATCATGATCCTTTGATCCCCTGGTTTTTTTTTATCTATTTTTATAATGGCTTCTGTGTGTTATCTTTATTTTTTGCATCTCCTAAACATGCGTTATCATAGAGCTACACAATAAATAAATAAATAAAAAGTTGAAAAGCTTACCTTGTCCTTCCCACTGGGGTCAGTGAGAGGCTGATGCTGTAGTTTTTTGCGATGCCTTTTCACAAACATACCAAATCTAAAATTCAAACCGATTAAAAACCACAACCCACCGCTTTTTATAACTCTATCAGACAAACTGAGGCAAATGGAAGTGCACGCAACTTCATTCAGTATCACGCTCCTTTCTTCTGATATAGTGGGTGGAGAGCTTCATTTAAAGTAGATTCAAGACCTTCACAGTAGTGCAGATTTTCCATGATCTAATCTTTTATTGATGTGAATTGACATGAATAGTGTATAAACTGTTTAAATATGCACTATTCAGTTGTGCATTATATTTTAAATATAAATTGCATTTACTCAGCCTACAGAAGATACAATTTAGATTTAAGGTTTAACACACAGCTTTGGCAATATTGCTGTAACTCTAGTTGATTTGTTAAGAAATTATATAATGGGTTTTTTTGGACAGCTCACCATTATTCTGTCTAAAACCAGTTGAGTGGATTTTCAGTTGAGATTGATATAGTACAATAAATTGACGTATGAAAAAAAAAAAAGAAATGTCCATAAGGGGATGCTAAAGAGCTTCCAGATCATATCTGTATGCATTTCTTTGTTTTCACATTCCTTATTGTCAGTGTGAAGCTGTGGATGGGCCTCTGGAGAGACTAGAACAAACGTCTATCAGGGGTTAAGATGGTGCTTAAACTCCAAGAAAATCACTATATTCAGTGTAAGAGACATTTTATTTAAAGTGTAAATTATTGTAATCAACAGAAAGAAAACCCCAGCTGAAACTGGAAAGGTGTGTTCACCCAAACTGGTACCAGAGAGAGGCTAAAAAAAATGTTCAGGTCAATGTATATAATGTGCATTCCACAAAACACTGGCTAAAACAGGCAGTGAATTTGGTAGTGTCTTAACAAGCATCTGTCTTCAAAACCCCAGTCATATCACACTCACATACCTTATCTGCAAGTGTGCAGATAGCAAACACATCACATATGCAATGCTCATTAAAATGTACCCTATATGTGGTTACAGATGTACACTGTCCTTCAGAGCACTGACACAGTTTCAAAAGCTTCATCACAGCTTTAATCTTTGCTGTTAGACTATACAGTTTGGACAATCTTATTTGTAAAGACATCAAATTATATGAATTGAATTTTTAAAGTTCAGTTTGACCTTTAACATTCACAACTTCCTTTGCATTCTTCATGATAACCAATATACATACATATGCATAACAATTCAATCTTTTACTATCATACGTGTGACACTATACGTTCTTTCTCACAACTGATTGCTATTTATGAGTCGGGATCCTTGGCACATCTAATAAAGGGGTGAATACACTCATTATATACAAATAAAAACCCTTACCAAATAACCATTGTGAAGTGTAATGTTACTAAGACTCTAAAAGATGCATGTACTAAAATAAATAAGCAGTTTCTGTTCTGATGAAACAAAGCTGAGCTTACCCATTTCAACAGGTATTTAAAATACTGAGCCTTAATTGAGAAGGCAGTTAACAGAATGCCTAATCAGGAGTCCAGCTGAAAGACTGGGTCCCTCCACTAGCCTCCCCACAATGAGAAAAGGCTCATCTCTCACACACACACAGCCAGGACCATTTCCAAGTCAGTTCCCCTTCTGAAAGTGAAAAGATGCAGCTAAAAGGGCATGGATGTGGCATCTATTCAGCTGTAAACAAATTAGAACAACAGATGGTGCAATATGCGAGACTCCAATTGAGGAGAGCTAATAGCTGTGGTAGGATGTCACATCCAGGGGGTGGTTAACGGACAATAGATCTGGTCAGTACATGAGATCTGCTGCACCCGTACTGGCATCTGACTCTTTGGCCTCCTGGAAGGGAAACTGGACGCCTGCTAGGCGGATCAGCAGGATGTTAAGGCCATGTACAAGGAAAACTATGAATATGAGCCAGAAAGTGCGGTCGAACACCTCGGTGTATCTCGTGTAGAGAAAAGTGCCCTCTTTGTAGTTCGCAATCTTCTCAGATAGGTAATGCAGTTTGACCTCAGATGCATAGAGGATTAGGATGAGACAGCTGCACAGACCTGCACACAGGGACAGCCTTTGTAGTTAATGGAAATTTACAACAGGATTTTACAAAAGTGCTTTAATTGTGCTTTTGATTATGTATAGTATATTGGGTGTAATATAATATGTTATTCTTGTACTCTGTATTATAGCTGTCCTAATTTGCTGTCCAAAAGGGAACAAGTGATGGGTCAAACAGGTCATTGTAATGTTACTGTCCATCAGCATATGATTCACAGAGACATCTGACACTAGAGGTGAGCTGGCCAGTTGGACACAGTGCATATTTCCATGCTTTTATTTATTTATTATGCAAGCCAAT
This sequence comes from Leptodoras nelsoni, assembly GCA_028566375.1. Lineage (NCBI taxonomy): Eukaryota > Metazoa > Chordata > Actinopteri > Siluriformes > Doradidae > Leptodoras > Leptodoras nelsoni. Next base: position 16,509,005 of record JAOVVG010000051.1, on the reverse strand, counting down.
CCCAAGCCTCTCTAAAAAGGTACACAAAACAAGTTTTGAGCTATGGAAATATAAATTACAGCGGCTCAGTTTCACAATGCTGAATTTCAGCTCTCAATCTCTGTGTGTGTGTGCGTGTGCATGTGTCTTTAGGTGTGTAACATGAACACTGCATAAATGGAGAGAAAGACCAAAAATGAAATAAGTATACCAAATGTCAAAACTGTAGCTTAAACTTTTAAATATCTTATAGCTTAAGCTTGAGGTATTGAAATGCACCCACTGCAGTGCCTCCGTTGGATGAAATTTCATGGGATGCGTCTGAAGAATGATGGTAGTGATGTGGCATGTGAAATTTTGTGATGTTTGAGCCTCATAATCATTGGAATAACAATTCTGGAGCTGTGTGTGGGCACCTGTGTGTGTGTGCACACCTGTGTGTGTGTGCACGCGTGTGCCTGTGTGTGTGTGTACGCGTGTGCCTGTGTATGCGTGCGTGCATGTGTGTGTGTGCATGCGTGTGCCTGTGTGTGCGTGTGCCTGTGTGTGTGCCTGTGTGTGTGTGTGTGTGCCTGTGTGTGTGTGTGCTTGCGTGCCTGTGTGTGTGCGCATGTACCTTTGTGTGTGTGTGCATGCATGCGTGTGTGTGCGTGCCTGTGTGTGTGTGTGCCTGTGTGTGTGCGTGTGTGCCTGTGTGTGTGCCTGTGTGTGTGCCTGTGTGTGCGTGCCTGTGTACGCCTGTATGTGCCTGTGTGCGTGCCTGTGTGCGCCTGTATGTGCCTGTGTGCGTGCCTGTGTGCGTG
>JAOVVG010000051.1:16476393-16486747 GCA_028566375.1 Leptodoras nelsoni | reverse complement strand
CCCATCACCAATTCACCTACCTGCATGTCTTTGGACTGTGGGAGGAAACCGGAGTACCCAGAGGAAACCCACGCAAAAACGAGGAGAACATGCAAACTCCACACAGAAATTTCCCAGGTCGCCCCACCCGGGGATCAAACTTGGGTCCTTCTTGCTGTGAGGCGACAGCGCTATCCACTGTGCCACCGTGCCGCCCGCATTACGTAGTTGTTGGTAATAAATATGTCAATGGATAGTTCTCAGAAGTATAGCAAGACAACCTTGTGTGTGTGTCTGTGTGTGTGTGTGTCTGTGTGTGTGCATGCATGTGTGCGTGAGAGAGAAGCTGAGACTACAGTTATAGATGGCTAGATAAACTCTAGCCATCTTTAGAGCTCTTAGAGCTGTTTGAGAAGTGATGTTAAATGTCTCAAATGTCTCAATATAATGTTTGTTTCCTTTTAGTAACTTCTCTTTTTGCTTCTTCTGTCTTTCTCATGCACACATCATAACTAACTATGGATGGCCGGATGTACCATTTTATTAAACCTAATAATACAATACGTATCTCAATGAATCATTCATGTAATAACATTTCTCAATATACAGGTGTCTTTGGCCTTCAGAGAAGTAAAAAACAGGTTTTATTGCCCAAATTTTATCAAGCATATAGATATTTAGAACGTCAAAGAAATATTTCCTTAATTATTCTTTATTTTAAACTTGAAAATATGATCAATTAGTATTGAAGTCAATTCAAGAATTGTGTACTCTAATGCCAAGATTATATAAGGAACGTTATGAGCATTTACTTGCTCATTATAGCATTACTGCATTTATTGCATTGCAGTGCATTGCATCATATCATAGCATCATTTATCTTATAATAACATTTTATTTAACATCTATTTTTATTCTGGGTTTGTTTTATACTTATAAATCCATTGCACTGAACATAGCTGTTTTATGTTTATTTAGATATGGCTTGACGGTGTTTTATGTTAACTAAGTATGTTAAATTTGTCAAAACCCTTTATGTGAGATCTACTCAGGTAATCGACACAAAACAGAAACACTTTGAAATTTACAAGGTTTATCTGTAGTTAAATACGTGATGTGTTGCTAATGTGTAACATAGGAGGACAGGTTTGACTTACCTTTACACAGTTATCTTCAGTCATGAAGAGAGCAGCAGTGCTGCTATCTCTGTTTTTTATTCCACCCCTGACCTCAACCCCTCACTTCCTTTTACAGAAGTCGAACGAGGAAGAGAAATTGGTTTCAATGCTAGAAGCACTTTTGTCTATGCGACAGATGGGGTTATGATAATATGCATGACTGTTACGCAGTTATTATCCATCACATCTCATTAGTGTGAATAGATGCTGTTTACCTGCACCCAACCCCCATGCTTTGCATGTTTCCTGCAAACTTTATTCCTCTTAGTTATAATGACAGATGGTTTAATAGGATACATATGTATCTACACTATATTGCCAAAAGTATTCAATCACCCATCCAAATAATTAATTCAGGTGTTCCAATCACTTTCATGGCCACAGGTGTATAAAATCAAGTACCTAGGCATGCAGACTGCTTCTACAAACATCTGTGAAAGAATGGGTCGCTCTCAGGAGCTCAGTGAATTCCAGTGTGATGCTGTAATAGGATGCCACCTGTGCAACAAGTCCAGTCATGAAATTTCCTCACTACTAAATATTCCACAGTCAACTGTCAGTGGTATTATGGGGGTGATTGGGAACAACAGCAACTCAGCCACAAAGTGGTAGGCCACGTAAAATGACAGAGTGGGGTCTGTGAATGCTGAGGTGAATAGTTTGCAGAGGTTGCCAGCTTTCTGCAGAGTCAATCACTACAGCCCTCCAAACTTCATGTGGCCTTCAGATCTCAAGATCTGTTCTTGTGGAACTCAAGAACAGTGTGTAGAGAGCTTCATAGAATGGGTTTCCATGGTCGTGCAGCTGCATCCAAACCTTACATTACCAAGAGCAATGCAAAGTGTCAGATGCAGTGGTGTAAAGCACGCAGTCACTGGACTCTAGAGCAGTGGAGATGTGTTCTCTGGAGTGATGAATCACACTTCTCCATCTGGCAATCTGATGGATCAGTTTGGGTTTGGTGGTTGCCAGGAGAACGGTACTTGTCCGACTGCATTGTGCCAAGTGTAAAGTTTGATGGAGGGGGATTATGGTGTAGGGTTGTTTTTCAGGAGCTGGGTTCGGCCCCTTAAATCTAGTGAAAGGAACTCTTAATGCTTCGGTATACCAAGAGATTTTAGAAACTTTTTATGCTCCCAACTTTATGGGACACACTCCTAAACCTTGTGGAAAGCTGTTATAGATGCAAAAGGTGGGCTGACATCATATTAAACCCTATGGGTTAAGAATGGGATTCCACTCAATTCCATATGCGTATGAAGGCAGAATAGTGAATACTTTTTTGCAATATAGTGTATGTATATATTCATTCAATAAAATTAGGAACCACATTATTCCTGCACTGAATACCACTCTAATATCAATGTATATTTTTTTCATGAAGAGCATTCACATTTTCCGATCCTGGAACACCCCCAGAGTCCCCAACCAATCTAATCAGCCAGTTATCAACAGCCATGGAAATAACAAATTACAATGACTCTCATTACTATAACAAAGTAGATTTATTTGTGTACCTGGTTCTGGCTTGTTTATTAATATGAAGCAGGTCATGGACCTGGCTTATAACTCACTCATTCACAAACTCACTCATGATTAGCACCTGGAAATGCTTCACATTCCTTACATGCTGCTCTGCTTTGCATCAAATGACATTATGCATCCTTTTTTGACCTCAGACCTGAAGGTGGTTTTGCTGTGTAGGAGTGTAAATGATGGGAATCAGCACTTTCTTATGACATCATGCTTCCTGTTGTAGCTTGTTACATTTTTTTGTGAGAATTCAATTTAAGGAGCAAAAGTAATTTTTTTTTTCGTGTCATGGAACAAAAGTTGTACCAGTGTATTTATTTCATGTTTATTTCATTTAATTTTTTATAAATGCACTTTATTTTATATGGTGTTTTATTTTATTGATTCCATTAAACATATTTGACTACTTTTTAATTCATGTTTTAATTGAATTTGTTAAGGAAGTTTATTTTATCTGAAATTAACAATAACACATTGTATACATCCTCTTGCCCTGTCTGCACTGCCTGGGAAAAGCCTTCGAGGAAACCCGAGTACCCAGAGTAAACCCACACAGACACGGGGAAGACACGCAGACTCCACACAGAAAGGACCCAGACCGCTCCCACCTAGGGATTGAACCCAGGACCTTCTTGCTATGAGGCAATGGTGCTGCCCAGGTAATTAAGTAACATTTGCTCATTTTACTTTTAATGTGAATTTTTGCACATTTAATTTTACTTTTACCTTAGTACAATTTCACCTTAGTAACAATACTTTTACTTGAATAAAATAACATACTCTGTACTCTGTACACCTCTGATTAATCCTTTATACCCCAACAGAATTTTACACCTCTGATTAACAGCCCTTCTTGAGTTGAAGCGTACGTGTTCCCGAGGCATATGTGAAACCCTAACCTGCATGATGAGAGGTACTCCAGAACCAAGGGTGGGAACCTGTGCTGTAAGCCATCATTTTGCATGTGCTTATTGTGACTACAGCTACTTGTCGATGCACGTTTTGTAAGTTAATGACATTTCTACAGATAAGCAATAATGCGTGAAAGCTCCAAAAACGTGTGAGGTGTATTATGTGTCTATGTGCTGCCCCCTTGTGGAACCTGTTCACAAAACACAGTAATCATTTTATGCTGAAGCTAACACAAAAGACTTTCAAGTTGTTAATTAGCTTCACTTAACCAAGTATTCACAAGCTGGATCAGCTGCACTGTCATGATGTATGTTATCTTGACAGCAGATAAAGACCAAAACTAAATTATTATACAAGGTGGTAAGTAGGCGATACCTTTCTACACGTGAACTCTTTTTAGATGTGAAGCGCCTCATGGAACTGGATTGTCACTCACTCAGTCACTCACTTACACACTCACTCAGTCACTCACACACTCACTCAGTCACTCAATTACACACTCAGTCACTCAGTGAGTGAGTGAATGAGTGTGTGAGTGAATGAGTGTGTATGTGAGTGTGAGTGAGTGAGTGTGTGTGAGTGAGGAGTGAGTAAATGAGTGAGTGAGACACACTGACACAGTCACTTACACACTCAGTCAGTCAGTCAGTCAGTCAGTCACTCACTCACTCATTCTTAATACTCCAGCATACAAAGCCATTCTAGACAATTGTATGTTTTCAACTTTGTGGCAACGGTTTGGGGAAGATCCACATACAGTATGGATGTGATGGTCAGGTGACCACAATAATAATATATAATAATAAGAAGTCAGGTGACCACAAACTTTGGCCATAGGTTATAGTGTATTTCAGGAGAAGTTGGGAATGTGTGGAATAATTAACATTTTATTTAAACAGATCTTAAGCATTAATAAGCTGTTTTCCTCTTTGTTCAGTAGAGCTTTGCAGCACTATACGTGAGGTGGCTATTGCATACTGGGACAAATGAGCCTAGTTTATTCAATCCATTGATTGTAGCCAAGTTTGTTACCAATTCTCCAAAATGGTGGGGCAAAGGATTATGCTGATTTCTGTGTGCTCTGATACCCCTTGTCCACCAAACCTGCTCTGGGTGTTGAACTGGTTCCATTCAGGATTCTTGGTATCTTGGTGCTGTCTAGTGAACCAACCCGCATTTCCACTACTTTTCAGCAGAACCACCAGCTTTGAGTTTGAAGTCATCAGTGGAGGGCCTTGCACAATGCACAATGGAAGTAAACAGTAGTTATTACAGAGATATTTTTAATCCCAAAAACATGACAACTGATAAGACGTAAGACGTTTTTATTTGCAGGTGTGTAGCCTACATGAACATAAAAAAAACTCATGAGTCAGCAAATAAGTTTTATTGTCTGTTCTACAAAAATCCTTATGTGTTTAAATCTGCCTACTAGAAATATTGTTTTGCCCACTGTAGACCACAGGGGTATACAGTACGAGTCTTCCTCCCAACCTAGGACCTCTACTTGCATACCAGGGTGACCTCAGAGATAAATACGTATTAAAAATATTATTAATTAAGCACTTTAACATCCGCCAGTAGTGTGTTTTTATGCAAAGGGTCTATGCAGAAGAACCCTAGAACTAGACATGGAATATGGAATATGGAACTCCTGAGGATTAATTAAAGCAAAATGTATTGAAAAGATTTAGTACTGAAAAGGGTATAGAATTGACATGTTGAAATGTGCTTTATTGCACTTCTCAAATAATCTTGATGTCTTAATGTAACCTTTTGACTTTTCCATTGCAAAAAATGACTGAATTAAAAAAAAAAGTCATTGTGTTCATTGATTAATGTCTGATGTTTGTGTAGTAACAAAGAATTCTTCTGCAACAGTCTGTCTCATAGACTGTTTGCAGGGTCCACAGAATCAGGAAGTCTCTCCTTCCCAATCATGGCTATGTTGTGCAACACTGCGCCATCTCACATGCCTTGTCTGGGTCTTCTTAACGACAAAGGTCATTCTATCCTGATCCTGGTTTCGCATGGTGGCGTTTAAGACATTATAGACAGTATAAACAGTGGCTCTGTATATAGAGACTTCCACATAATGAACTGACCCAGGCTTTTGCCTTCTAATTCTTCTAGTTAGGGACAGAGAACAATTCATCTAAGCAGAGCATAAAAGGGCTAAAGAGTATTCAAGTTCTATTTAAGCTCAGTTTATAAATTAAAAGTCTTCTTGAACATTGATGGTATGCACAGACTTCCTTTTAATATAGTCAGATTTATGGACCCACAAGGATGCTGTAATAGTGGAGTGCATGCATTCTAATGCAGCGATTACTCTAGGAACACCTAATAGACTACAGATATATAATGCATATAATGGATTATATCTGTTACCTGATATATAATTAAAAGATGTATCTAACATATGAATCACCATAGTGTATGCATAGAGCATACACACAGGCAGTAACTCCACACAGGCAGTAACTGAGCTCAGGATTGAACCTTGCTGTGAGCCAGCAATGCTACTCATTGCACCAGCTTATCATATAATATCACTACACAAGAAATACAGTACATTACCCTAAAATACGGCATGAGTAGTTAGTCTGAGACTATACGAAGAATGCAAACTTACTCAAATGATGTAATGCACACACTCACAGTTGGAAAATTGTTTAATATATAAATATAGTTTTTTTTAATGAAATGTACAATGGCAAACACAACTTTCATTCATTACACTTAAAATTATTTGGTTTCGCTTCTCCTTTTGGTATTAGTGGCTTTCCAAACTGAGGCAGAAAATGGAAGACGCAGCACTGCTCATGTGCTTTTTGTTTTTGGTCTAGCATCGTATGACTGACCCACTGCATCCGCTGCACCCACCCACCTTGGTGTCCTTCAGTAACCATCAGTTCCTCATTCTGTTTCAGTTTCTTCTCTACAGATTACTCATGCTTAGTCTGTTGGTAACAGAAGGTATCCCATTAATAGTCTCTCCATTAGGCAGCTTATGCATCAGCAACTCTCGAAATGTTCTACACATGAAGAAGTAGATCAGGGGATCTAGACACACGTTAAATGAAGCCATGAACAGGGTAGTCTCTTTGGCCTGGTAGAGATGGAATTGGGTTTGAGTGCTAAGACTGGTGTTAAACCTCTGGCTCAGTGTGTAAGGCACTCGGCAAACATGATATGGAACAAAGCAGAGAAAGAATACAGCCAGCAAGCTGAAAATGCTTTGATTAGACTTGCGCCTTGCTTTGTTGCTGCCCTGCTTTACCCTTCGATAGGAACGGTATACCTGGCAGGCTATGGAAGTGTAGCAGAATGACATGAACACTAGTGTCACCCAGAAGATGGCCACAGCAGAGTGGGCAGAGATGTCATGCCAGCGGCGTCCAAGCTCACTCTTCAGGTCCATGCAGGTGCATCCCTCTGCAGCAGGCTTGTTGGTCAGCACTGCGTTGGGGAGCATGCAGAGTAGCATCAGTGCCCAGGACAGAAACACCAGGGATCTGGCTACATTTACCTGCTGCAGGAAAGTGGAAACGCGTAAAGAGCAAGCTCCAAGTGAGCACGAGGACGCATGCACAATCTTGATATAGCGCTCCAAGCTGATGAGGCTCATCAAGATTATGCTTGTATACATGCCTAAGTAGAAGAACACAGCTGTGTAGCGGCACACAAACAGTGTCAGGTACCATCCTCCAAAGCCTAGGTCATGCGCTACACGCCAGGGGAAGGAGAACAGCATTAGAAGGTCAGCCACTACCATGTTCTTCAGATACACGACCAGGCCTGAGGTGCTGGGGACTCGGAAGAAGATCCATGCTGCCAAGCCATTCAAGATCAGACCAATGGCACAGATTAGACCATAGAGCACTGGGAGCACCTCACGCGTGAATGCACTGCTGAAGTCTGTGCTGTTTCCACGTGCAGGGCCTGCACATCCAGGGGGTTGAGTGTTATTGCTGTAGTTCATACCTGAAGAAAAAACACAAGCCTTATAGTTCTCTATTTAAAGAAAATTTCACATTGCTATTTTAGAGGTTTCCTCAATAGCAACAACACAGAGTGGCTATAAAAATTCTGTACATCGCTGTTAAAATGGCAGGGTTTCGTGAAGTAAAAGAATGACACTAGGTTACATCATACCAGATCTTTTCCCAGCTTTAATGTGAAATTTTATGAAAAAAAAGAAACAAATTTTTTTATAATAACCTAGTTGCAAACCCTAATCTAGTGTGCACATGCCTAATCTAATACTTTTTAAAGCACTTTTTAGCACCATTTAGTCTTTTTGGGCAAGAGTCAATCACTGTGGCACATCTTGACATGGCAACATTGCCTCACTCTTTCTTGCAAAAGCATTCTGAATGTGTTACATTGTGGTGAGGGCATTTCCTTGCACAGCATGCTTCAGGTTACCCACAAACCTGTAGTTAATTTCAGGTCTGGGCTCTGGCCTTAAGATCTTTTTGTTAAGTCATTCCTTTGTTGATTTGGATGTATATTCTGGGTCACTGTTGTCACAGAAAGGTGAAAGTCCTTTTCATCTTCAGCTTATTAGCAGAATTTGCAGCATTTGTAGTTATTCTTGACTCCACCTTGATCAAATCCCTGGTTCTCACAGAAGAAAAGCAGCACTAAAGCATAATGCTGCCACCACAATTCTTCACCATTGGTATGGTCTTCTTTACATAATGTTCTTTTGTTTGCACATACAAAAAAATACTGGAATGATCGAATTATCATACCTTTTGGAATCATCAGACTATCACTAATCATTAGTAGCCACTTGGTTTGGGGTGGGGTAGCCAAGATTGGATGTTATCTGCGAGAAAAGGCTTTTGCTAGCCACCTTAACCCAAAGCCCAGACAGACGAATATGTAAAATATAAGAGATGACATGCAGAGAGTTATCAGTACTGGACAGATATTCCTGAAGCTCTTTTAATTTTGCTGTAGGACTTCTTGTTATTGTATTTTATTTCATTTTTCCTATTTTACCCTAAAATCATTCTGCTTGTTTTTCTCTTAGTTTTCATGATTTATCTTCATTTTTGTTTATATATATCAACAAAACCTGCCATTTTAATAGGAATGTGTAGACTTCATTCACCTTTTATGACATGTTTCCTGTTAATGATTTCAGAAGCACAGCTTGAAATAAAATAAAATACATCATGAACTCTATTTCTGTAAGCACAGTCACACTGCACACTCATGGAGTGTTTCGTTTCATATTTGTTTCGTATCCATATTTACCATAGTTTCAGCTAGTCTTGTTTATGTTACACTGTCAAGAGAAATTATGCCGTGACAGAGAAACAGTTTCTCCTCTATAAGGACACAGTTCAAAGGGTTTTCTGTGTGTACAAGAAAGGATTATGTTTGCAATCACAGCATGACCTGAGCACTTTAGTTTGTTAGAAATCTGTTTACATATTACTACTAAATGCATTTCATGTGGAAATTTGTCACCAAGCTCCCCTAGGAAGGAAGCTGCTGACATATGAGAAAATGTAAACATAAGAGAGAGGTAAAATCATTTGGATAGGATTTAGCTGAGGTTTATGTTGTTACAATAACACTAGAGTCTTTGGAAATTTTGGAACTTTAGTCAGCGCTGTCAGTTAATACTTAATATAAATATGACATCCAGTTATACATGGTATAAGTAGCATGACCTCAAACAATAAAGTTCACTGAGCCTTTGAACGTTATCAGATATATCAGATCATGCAAAATGGCAACAGAGATATGCAGTGCATGAAATCAGGCAAATTGCAGTCAAATAGAGTTGCATGGAACAGCTACTGTTTCTAGCTCTGTGTGTACAGCCAGTTACAGAAATACAATGTAAGCCTTAATATTGTTCAGCTGAATTAATATTTATAAGCACCGCCAAACAGGTATTGTTTTGTAACTCTAATGCAATAGTTTATTACTTGCCCCACAACCCATTAGCACAACACTGTATTGTCCCTATTGAAGTCCAAACTGTTAGCGAGCTCATCAAATTCAAATAAAATACACATTTTGTTTGTAAAAAAAATTGTAAAGGTTCAGTAGATACTAACCTTGAGAGCAGGAAACAAGTAAACTGTGCTGAGATTAAGATGTGTCACTGTGGTCGATCCTCTGTAAGAAGGATGTATGAGGCAGGAGGTAATAGAAGAGCAGATAATGTTTTACTTCTTTGTGGGTGGACTCTTTGTGGGTGGACTCTGCTTATAAACAACATGGCTGAGCATGATAATGCTTCCACAAATAATGGCACACATACAGGAACTCTAAGTTTGATGTTTTACTTCACTATTTCCTCTTCTGTATTCCCTGGTGAGAGCTTCTCAGTCCAAAATATAACATAAACACGCTCCAGTCTTTTTCTGGGTGTCTTTCATGGCCGCTGCATGCTCCATCTTTGCTTAGTTTTGAAACTTTTCCCACACACTTCCTTCTCTCTTTATAAGGATCATTCCCAGCAGAGCTCAGTGGGAGTTTATGGGAGACGTTCACTGGGGCAAATAAAGAAAGAAAAGTCGTGTCCACTTGGTCGTTCTGTTTTCTTAATATATACACAATAATATAGTATATATACTATACTGTATATATATTCTTTTAGTAATACTATATATATATATGTATATATATATATAAGTAGGTCACTGCTCTTGATACATCACAAAGACTTGCTGTCTTGGTCACAGATGCGCCAGCAAGACGTGCACCAACAATTTGTCCTC
>JAOVVG010000051.1:16405347-16418498 GCA_028566375.1 Leptodoras nelsoni | reverse complement strand
TCTAGTGGTGACTCTATTCATTTCACTGACATCAGAATTACAGGTCTTAAACGGGTCTAAACAGTTAAATGCAAAACGAAGTGAGAGAATTAAACAGTGCAGCATCAGTCAAATAGGCTCATGAATAAGGATCTTCATCACTCAGCCCAGCTGGCAAACGGTGATGGTAGAGCCCACACCCGACCAGAAGCGGAAACCAGGGTAGAGAGCGCCACTAAATTCAGTTTCGATACAGCAGATCTGATGGGCCTTGTTGTGAGAAACAATGTAGAAGGCCAGCACACCTGCTTGCTGGTCCACGTAGACCCCGATGCGCCGAGCTTTAGGAGCAGCTAGCGCTGTTTCCTTTCCTGCATGCCACAGAGAGAAGGTTGTTCCTGACCAGTACAGGCTCCATGAGTGCTCATTATGGCCCAGTCTGGAGCCGTCGTCCGATGTGGAACGCTCAATGTCTTTATAGGTTACAGCAACGGTGACCTGCAGAGACCTTTGTGTTGCATTAATGCTATTTAAACATTGATTTAAAATGACTAACTCTAGAAATGAATCAGATAATTAGTGATATGATGTCTAGTGGATGAACTTGACATGCCTTCAGAATTAGGGGTGTCTAACTTAAGGGATAAATATACTTACACATATCACTCAATAAATGTCAGGAATTCATTTGCATTTAATAGAAATGTTGTGATTTTTTTTAATTCTACAAAAAATGTCAACACTCCATATATATTAACTGAACTGTACCTTCTGTCCTGTCCATTCCACCTCCCAGTAGTAAGGACTTCCTGCCAAAGGCTCACGACACATGACCTGTCTCCAGTAGACAAAGCGTTCAGCATGCTCTGGGTATTTCTGATTTTCTGCACAGAGAGTGGCCTTGCGATCTTCATTAGATAAGCGGATGTGACGATAAGCACTGTTGCTGTCTAGCGTTGGTTCAAAGCGGACTAAACGGAAATGATTGTTCTTTAATGGCACTGGTGTGTATGACAGTTAAATGCAAAACAGAGTAAGAGAATTAATCAGTGCAGTGGTGAATATTCGGTGATTGAACATACATGTCCAATCATTAGGAAATTACTATTAAAACATACTTGTCAAAATCATAGGCTTACATTTTAGCATTTCCTCTCTTGACTGAGGTGCTGGATTTTTCACACTTAGAGAAGTCAGTTTCTTCTCTGCAAACAAGAACGCAATTACATTTATTAAAGCTGCAAACAGATTCTTTTTCTCAATTTTGGATTATTCTTGTACTGCCAAGTCAAGTCAAGTGGGTTTTATTGTCATTTTAACCATTCAACCATTTCAATATACAGTGTGTGCAGTACACAGTGAAACAAACCAACGTTCCACCAGGACATATGGTGCTACATATAACTACACAGTACTACATAAAATGAACGTGTGCAAAGTAGTGCAAAAGACAGTGCAAACACAACACAGGTGATACGAGGTATATAGTCAGTAAAGTGCGACAGTGGTGAATGTAAACATAAAGTAGCAGCAGTAAACAGGCTGTGCAAAGTTGTATACTGTACACTGCTATGTATATACAGTACATTAATATTTACCTGAATTTGCAGAGGAAGCTGTAGGATGCTGAGATGTTGTGGTTTTAGGTTTCCTCTCACTGTTGCTAGATGCAGGTGTGATTTCAGGAGCTAAATAGAAAGCAGGGTTACTTTCTATTACATCTTGTGTCAGGGAACATTATATTAGTGAACTGTTCTGTATTTTGTTATGCATTGTCCATCTTATGCATTTACACTGATTTCAAGCCAGACATAATTAATAGTAATAAAGATTTGAATAATTACAAAATACAGCAGAAGAAAAAAAAAAAAAAAAAAAAGACAAATTCAACACTTGATCAAGGAAAAATATTTTTTTGCTTGCCTGTGTTTTGTGACGCAGCCTGCAAATGATTGGGAACGGTGCATTTCGCCGATTCCTGAGCTTTAGGTACCGTTGCTGTTTTTTCTGCATCATTCACTGTATTAATATATACATTAATATACAGATTAGATTTAACAGATAAATGTCAAGTTCTTGCAATTTCTAAAAACTGATGTGGCCGGCTAGGCACCGGCTCCCCCGTGACCCTGAAAAGGAATAATAGGCCAAGAAGATGAATGAATGAATGATTGTTCTAACAACTGCAGCTAAAATTTGATCCTCCAAGATACTAAACATTTGCATAATAGTTGAGTGAAAATTAATACTACAAGGAAATGCATCTCGTTTTGTACACTTCAGTTTCTCAGATGTTCCATCACTGTGTCCTGAGTATCATAAAATGGTCCAATAATGTATTTAAGATATAAAATGTTGAAAATATTCACATCAGTTCAGAAATATACTTCTCCCTTCTAATTCTAATTTATAGACATATTCATTCTAGCTCTGCCAGAATCCACTGTGCAGGATTGCTTGGCCAATCGTTGCCTATTCCTTCTAACATATCTGTTGAAGTTCTCTATTTTCACCTAGACACCTTCAGATGTGTGCACTCAGCTTTATGAACACACTAGACAATACATTACATAATGTAGTTTTGTAAAAAAAAAAATAGCTATATAGGCATGCTATATTGGACAGGCTCTCACCAACTCTGAAGATACAGGCCAGGCTTCCTTTACACAGGTCATGCAGGCCCTCTCTGAAAGCTCCAAGAGCTGATCTGATCCCAGACTCCACTGATTCTGGGGATAAAATCTGCAGCTGTGCATTTCCAACCATATCCGTATCACCCGTGGTGTCAAGTGTCTAACATGGGCAGATAATGTTAAAATAAAGGATTTAAATATAAGATTGTATGTTAAATACAGATACACAATGTATCTAAAATACCATTTGTCAATGATTTAATACCTTTAGGAACTGAATGGGGTCCTGAGAGTTAGACAGTCTGTTTAACTCTTCATTTTGTTTGTATAATTTGCTGATCTCGTCCTGTAGTCTATAGCGATGGCTCTCTATACGATTATAAGAGGAAGCCTCGTAAGCTTGAAGAAGTTCCATTACTTGTGAGCTCATCAACTCCAAATTCTTCTTGACGTCACCAAAAATCTCCAGATTCTCTCTCTGCAGCCTCTGAATGGCAGTCTAATACATACAAGACATAGCAACAAGAGTTTGAACCATACAACCAATAATTGGCCATAGTTATTATGCCATTTTTTAATTAGAAGTTTGTAATATTTAAAGCCCTCTCCTGCCTGCCAGAAAACATTCATCGGGTGTACCACCCAGGTCCTGTTCCCCTCTTGTGCCCAGTGTTCCTGGGATAGGTACCACTTACTGAAGATGAATTATATAAATGCTGATATTTTCACAATACTTCATTAATTCATTTACAGAACACTACAATCATGATATTCTGGCATTTTCCTTCTAATGGGCTCCTAGTAAAGACAATACAGAGACAGTGATGCAACCCACAGGACCTTCATTTTTAGAGAACTATCCAAAGGATCCATCATAAGGTGGAAAAAAGACCAAATATTCAAAGTAGTAGATGTCTTCCCCCAAATAAAAATCAAAGATATTTAATTTGGGACTGAATAATTATGCCAGTACCGAGTTTAAGGGAAATAAAATACACAATTTAGAAAGATTTCACCTGGAAGTTTCCACATGTCTAACTAATCACAGTCAAATTGAGTTTGAAATGATCTGATTCTTAAAAATGTAAAACAAGAGTTTTTAAACACTTACCGTGTTAGCTTGAAAAACCTGGGGTAGTGTCTGAATGATCCTTTCCCTTTCTTGAACACTTCTTTGTATCTTTGCCTTCTTTTCTGACAGCTCTTGCTGCTCGCACAGACAATTACAAATCAATACATCAACTAGGTCCACTGTATCTGCCACTGCTCAAAGGGTTATTTAAAAAAATGTCTTTAAAAAAAAAGTCAGACTTGTAAAAAATTAGACATATTATGTAAGGAATTACCTCCTTTTCTTCATCTGGCTTCACCACACGATGGCCCTTATGTTCTATGACGCTACATTCATCGCACACACTCTCTTTATCATCACAGCAGTAGAACTCCAACACCTGTTTGTGTAATGGACATAGCTTGGGTGAAGTGGAAGGGAGCTGAGGATATAATCCTTCCTGCACTGATGACTCTTCATCATGTCCTGTAGCTCCATCAGACCTTTCTGCTACTGGCTGGAGAGAAGTATTCCCGGAGATGACAGCAGATGAAGTTAGGGAAGAATCCACAGGTAAGGACTTGTCTTGTTCTCCTACTCTCAGCTTCTTCATGGCTTCCATCAGCATATTGTTTCTTCCCAGAGAGGGCCTGGGTTTGAAGACCTGTCTGCACTGAGGACAGGTGTACTGACCCTTTGCAGAACCTTTATCCCAATGCTTCTGGATGCATAGAAGGCAATAGGTGTGACCACAAGCAAGCGTAGCTGGGTCACACAGTATTTCCAAACACACAGGGCATGAAAATTCATCTGGAGCGCAGCTGGATGTAGCCATGGTGGGGAAGGAAACACAGTGGTCCCTGTAGATCATGAAACAATCCACCTCTCAAAAATACAAGACTTATATTTTAAACCTAGATTGGGTGGAGTTGATGACTGGTATAACAGGTCTGTCTCCATGCATGTCATGGGTGATGTTGCACAAGAACATGACCAGTTTCATTTGGTTTTAAATGTGCAGGCTGAGAGGAATTTGAAAATGTGGACTGACTGGTTTTACAATCACTATGTAAAGCATGGTGCATAATAATGACCTTCTACTGTTTAGAATGAGGGAGGGTTTTTTTCAGTGGGAAAGTCCTGAATGCAGAAGTAATGATGTCAACATGTAACAGGCATTTCTACCATTAAAATGGAATAGTGCCTAGAATTAACTGATTTTTTGTGGTCTTTATGGAAGGTTGCAGCCAAAAAGCCATACCTTCAACATGGAAACAAGGCCAAGTGACTCAGCTATGCACAAAAACCTGGGAACTGGGGTGCAGAAAAATGGCAGCCGGTGCTCTGGATTGATGAGTGAAAATTTGAGATGAGAAAAAATATTTAGCTGTAACAGAAGGCAGTTGTCCACCGAAGGGCTGGAGAGCGGTACAAAAATGAGTGTCTGCAGGCAACAGTGAAGCATGGTGGAGGTTCTTTGCAAGTTTGGGGCTGCATTTCTGCAAATGGAGTTGGAGATTTGGTCAGGATTAATGGTGTCCTCAATGCTGAGAAATACAGGCAGATACTTATCCACCATGCAGTACCATTAGGGAGGATTATGATTGTCCCCAAATTATTTCTACAGCAGGACAACGACCCCAAACTTACAGCCAATGTCATCATATAACTATCTTCAAGAAAAGCAAGAAGTCCTTGAAGTGATGGTTTGGCCCCCACAGAGCCCTGATCTCAACATCATCCAGTCTGTCTGGGATTACATGTAAAGGGGTTACATGAGAAGACAGAAGGATTTGAGGAAGCCTACATCCACAGAAGAGCTGTGGTTGGAACAACCAAGATGTTTGGAACAACCTACCAGCCGAGTTCCTTCAAAAACTGTGTGCAAGTGTACCTAAAAGAATTGATGTTTTGAAGGCAAAGGGTGCTCACACCAAATATTGATTTGATTCAGATTTCTCTTCTGTTCCTTCACTGCATTTTGTTAGTTGATGAAAACAAACTATTAACACTTCCATTTTTGAAAGCATTCTTAGTTCTATAATATAAAAAATGAATTTTCTACTACTAAAAATTCCAACCTTTAAAACTTAAAAGAAAACGAGTTCAGTGTTTGAACTCGGGATGAAAAAGGGAAATTCGGGATGAAAAAGGGAAAGTACCTTAGCCTTTACTCCAATAGGGGCGTTTCGAACGATCTGGCAACCAGCAGAGCACCGGAAAAGCCTGTGTGTTTATGTCCAAGGTCAGTAACTTTAGGAAAAGAGCTGAATGAATGCGTTAGGTTTGAGTATTGTCTTGTTTTTGATGTCCCCAAGTTTGTTTACGTACATATATCTCAGAAAAAAAACAACACAATTTTAAAATCTGGGTCAAATAACCGTTTAACTGGCAAAGAGATAGCGGTGTGGTGCTAATGCTAATGACAGGTCGAAGTGTGTAGCGTTACCGGGTTAGTTATAATACAGCAGTGCTAAAACAAGCCAGATCCATCATTCACCTCTCATTAATCTCTCATTCATGTCAATAACGTTAGACTGGATGTGACATTTCTTTCTGAGGGACTGATCTGGTGTTATGTGAGAAAAAGTGAAACTCGCCGCATGTAGCATGATGAAATCTGTGATATGAACAGAAATGCAGTTTGTATGTTTACATGAATGTAAACCAGGTTTAAAATAATCTGCATTTGCTCAATAAGTAAGGCGTTGTGTCCTTTATAGCCAGATTTACGTAATTCCAGTCATTCATCACGTTTTATTCTCTCTTACAAACGAGTACAGAGTCATGACTCGGCTGGAAACCGGACACACACCAGTCACTGGGTTTAGTGGTGTTAATGGGTTTAATAACAGACCGGTTTCCCATAATGCCACGCGCTTCCTGCAGCTTGTATTAAGTTTAAATGTAAGGTTTTACTCTGTTTAGCGGTTTATCCTTTTACATTTTGGTAGTGTGGTGTTTAATGTGTAATGTCGTGGTTTATATATCGTTCCAGCCGTAATATGGACATTTGAGTAGGCTTCAACTGAAAATAAAAACATTACATTATGTAGATCACACTCAAATCTACAGCCAAAGTTAAGTTGACTTTTACATACAAAAATAAGCAGTTTATACAAACACTAGTGTTACTTAATCTACACAATAATCTGATGCAAATTTTAAGTAGCTCAAGCAGGATGTATATCTATAAACTCTACCCCAGTTACATTAACTTCCATAACTTCTGTAACGTGTCTGTAGAAGTGAACAGTAACTGGAATAGTTTCTGTCCAGTTGAAAGCCTACCTGAAACCAGAGACTCATTCAATGGGTGCTTTTTTTAAAGTCATAAATACTTTAAGAGTACAATAAGATACATGAATTGTCTGGGAAAATCACAATGAAACAAGAAAGCATATGTTTCTATAAATTAAGCGCGTGTAAAAGACACCCATACCAGTCATCCTGCAGCTCTGTGCTTCTGCACAGTTTCTCGTTTTCCCTTTAACACCCGATTTATTTTACATACTTTCTTTTAATTAGTCGGAGAGTTGAGCCAGCTGTGGTTGATCTGGAAAAACTAGGATGTGCTGGATTATTTTAGAACTAAAATATATGCAACCTGGTTGCACAGGAAAGACGTATTGTCACAGATTGAAAGAATTGAATGTCCAATGGGATCCCCAGGTTCCCAACACATTTTCACTGACCCACTTTAAATAAAGAAAGGGTGTTAATTAGCTAATGAGTTCAGCCAGGCAGGTTAATGAAATGTGCAGGACTGAGGGGACTCCATGATGGATGGATGGAAACCGGCACCTTATAGCCAAACACGCTTCTCCATAGTGTGTTGTAACATGAACACAGTAGGAGTGACTAGTAGTAATACTCTTTGGTTGAAATCAATATTTTGCAGTTCTACCATATGTGAGGGTACTGCAGACACATTTTTTTATTTTGTAAAGAAAATCCTTCAATTGAAACTAACTTACGATGGAAGTCTAAGGGCAGTTGTTCAATTTGTTATGTGTCTTTCGCAGAATGCCTTCATTTGCAGTCAGTGACATTTGTTAGTTAATCTGTATAAAAGAGATCTTGTTCACCATATTTTTGTGGGTTTGATTGTGCATGGATATGAAAAATGTAAAATAAATAAAATTATTTGTTAGTGCATTACTGTAGCATTAAAAAATAGATAACGGATGCTTTGGTAAGACAATCTCCCTTGTCTGCCTCATTGTAACACAACAGTTTAATTGTTTATATTATATTTGCGCTATATAATTGTGAATTTTAAATGTCTACTGACATAATCCAACAGCTGTCCTGAAACTTCCGTCGTGAGTTTGAAGTCAACTGGTTTTCCGTTGTTGCATCAGGACAGGGAAATATGTTGAACGTTTTGCCTGTGGTAGTTGCACTAACATTGCGCATGTGATGGATAGAGGCTAGGTTAATGAAATCACAGCAAGGCTTGATTTGCAGTAATGTAGGGAAATTTGGCTCTTCTGGAACTGTCATTCTGTCTCTTGTGTGAATCAGGATGTTTAGGAGTGCTCAGTTTGTGATGTCAGCATGCCTACTGGGGACCCCTAGATCACTGTTTGGGACACTCAACTACAAGAAGAAAAATCTGGGAGTGGTGGTGTGCAATAGCTTCCTCTCCCAGCCATTCTGCATGGTCTGTAGCGAGAGAGGACTCCAGAGGAGACATCATTATATAGCTGAGCCAAAGAACTGTAAATATATTTTACAAAAAACCTCTTAAAATACTTTTTCTTGCCTTGTTAACACAAGCTGTTCTATCAGCCCTGCACACAATAGTGCCTTCCTATCAGTGGGTAAAATAAATATCCCTGTACAGTACTGTTCAAATATTTCTTTTTCAGATCATTTCATCCTCAGGGACTGTGTTTCTAACAAGTTCCTACGACCTGAAAACCATACAGGTAAACACAGAAATTCTGTGGATAAGCAGAGAGCAGATCTGAAGAGCAGCAGTAAAAGTCAGAAGACCTACTCTAACACAGGGAGCACATCCTTTACTAAGTCAAAGGAGTTAAGTAAAGGTCTCTGGACTTCCCATGAAGAGCAACGGAGCTGCCATGGACCTCTTAAATCCCAAACATGCAATTTGCACAGGAGAGTCCCACTGCAGGCTGCTTCTGAAGACTGTCTATCAGCCAAGAATGAGGAACGCTGCAGAGGCCGTCTGCAGTCCAACACTGCACTGTATGAGAAGGAGACAGGGAAGGGCAGAGCAGCTGTGCTTGTGTCTTTGTGCACAGTAGGGGGAGAGCCTGCCTTGCTTTTCACCCTGAGATCGAGCAAACTGAGGGGAAGACACAAAGGTGACGTCAGGTACGTTGGATTTGGCCATTTCCCAAACTGTACTCTGGGGCCCTGCATTGTTTTCACCCCCCACATTCGTGACAAAATACACAGTGGATTGAGCTGAAAAATTTATCTAATCTGATCCAATCCTCACCTGCATTTCAAACCAGCATTGGTCCATTTACCGACAACGGTATCAGATTTGTACTTAGTTGTTCTTAGTTGTATAATAAGCAAATCAGGGGTCACCAAACTTATCCCCAACATATTTATTTCTGTTATAAACAGGAGTTACAATACAAGAGGAAGGAACGGCACAGGAAAACAGCTTTCCACATTAAGCTCCATATACAGTGCATGATGTTAAAAAAAATTTTGATCACACTTTTTTTATATAGATGAATACTTTTTTGGCATATTAGCTTCATTAAATGGGATCACATTTAAAGGAAAGTTTTTAGGTTTCTTTTTTTGTGCAGTTTTGCAGGGGGAAAGCAAGACCCTTCTGACAGAAACCTTGTGGAAACAGCACTACGGGAAGCCAGGGAAGAACTGGGGATTAGCGTGACTGAAAATGAAGTGTGGGGGGTTCTGAAACCGCTGAATGATATGGTGGGTTTGAGTTACTGGGGGATCATCTGTAACATGACCTGCTAAAGATTTTTACAGATATGACTGTTACAGTGTTATGTAATCCAGTACAGGCAGCATATAAGGTACAGACTGGGTTTTCATGTTTCAGATTTAGTGGGCTGTTAGGCACTCCAGAGATCCAACTGTATGTGCACAAAACCTGAAAAAGTGATATATTTTTTTTTAATAATATGTCTCCTTTAAAGATTAAGGGGTTGGCCTAGTGATTAGATCATGCACGACTTTGGGAAGTTAAATCCAGTCTTAGATGGATATAGACACAACGTAATTGATCACTTTTCTCCTGAAATGGCTTTTATAAATATTGACATCTTTTCAAAGCTCTGTCACGATTCGTCACTTTCCACTATTAAAAACAGTCTGTTCCTCTTTAAAGAGTTTAAGTATTAAAGAAAATTTGTCCTCATCACTTCTGTTATCTTTTCAGTCTGGAATGATGATTGCTCCAGTGTTAGCTAACCTTGGGCCAGTAGAGACTTTAACTCTCCGTCCCAACCCGAGCGAGGTAAATGACGTAGTTAATGTATTAAAATCATTGTAATATCAAATAGTGTAGAAATATTTGGCCTGAGATGATGATTGCTTGGCTTGCTTCACTTGTCTTCTTATGTGTCCCACAGGTGGAGGAGATCTTCACAGTGACTGTTGCCCATCTATGCAAGCCTCAGAACCGAGGCTATACACATTTTCGCACTGGTAATCACTATGGATATACTCTTCCTGTGTTTCACAGTGAAAAGTATAGAATCTGGGGCCTGACTGCAGTAGCATTGGACCACACACTCAAACTCATCATGCAGCTGTAGAGCCAGTGGAAGTTTAGGTCTCTAAAAATGTTGAAACTTTAAGTGATGACATCGTTGTTTGTTTGTAAAAATCAAATCATGAGTGGTATAATTCAGTGCAAACATTGCATTTTTTGTGCTGAGGGAACATCATTTTACAACTGCTTTGTTTACTATGTTTAAAATGAATGGTTTTATTAAGACTGCTGTGAGTGTTTCTTCTTCTAATTTTTTTTCTTTAATCTTTTGTTAATGATCTCAGATACTTAGACATCACCAATCCACATGAAACTTGAAATCATTGTAGCCCCACATGTCTGATACGGAATACACACCGATCAGCCATAGCGCTCCACAAGACCACTGAAGGTATGCTGTGGTATCTGGCACCAAGATGTCTGCAGCAGATCCTGTAAGTTGCATGGTGGATCCTTCATGGATCTGACTTGTTTTTCCAGCACATCTCACAAATACTTCACCGGATTGAGATCTGGGCAATTTGGAGGTCGTGTCACCACCATGTTTCTCAAACCATTTCGTGAACAATTTTTGCAGTGTGGTCGGCACATTATTCACATCCTGATGAATGAGACCACTGTCATTAGGGAATACCGTTCCTATGAAGGGGTGTACATGCCTAAGTAATATCTACATTAATTAACATTGCCCAGAGCATCACACTGCTTCCACCAGCTTGCCTTCATCCCATAGTGCATCTGGTGCAGTCTTTTCCCAAGTAAGCAACATGCACACGCCCAGCCATCCACATAATGTGAAAAAACATGATTCGTCTGACCAGGCCACCTTCTTTCATTGCATCACGGTGCAGTTCTGATGCTAAGATGCCCATTGTACTGATGGTAATAATTGATGAATTGTTTACATTGGTTGGAAAGTTTGGTCATTTTGAGTAGAGTATTATTTAAAGTTAGAGCTAGTAGTCAGATGAGGAAAGGGAGGAAGATTCCGGAGGCCTGTGTTTGTGTGCTTTATATGTGGCCTGGCCTTGACCAAGGAGATAGCAGATGCAGCTTGGAGCCAGGCCCGGAAGCTCTAATTAAAATGAGGTGAATAAAACATCTTTTTTTTTAAATGAAAGGGGTTCAGTTTGGATATAATTGTGCACAACTGATGTCAGAATTGGCCTTTGAACATACTGGTGGACAAATAGACCTATGTAATTTGAAAAAAAGGAGGGGTGATCTCTTATCGCCCCAGGTCAAGTGTATAAAAAAGACTACTGGACATTGAGCATTCGAATCTGGATATATGCAAAGGTGTACTGGATACAACATGCAAATAAAACTTAGAGACTTTCTCTCTTTATTGAAAAACCCTGTGTCAGAGAATTTATTTAGAGAGGTGATGGATTATTTTAAAGCATAAATGTCTTAGGCATGACAGTACCCTCTTGGGTAGTGGACACCTTTCTATCGTAGCCAGGATAACCACATGCATTAGTGAGCCTTGGTCACTTGAACTCCTTGTTTGTTCACCAGTTGTCCTTCCTTGGACTGCTTTTGGTAGGTACTAACCACTGCAGACCAGGAACACCCCATAAGACCTGCTGTTTTGGAGATGTTCTGACCCAGTCATCTAGCCATCACTATTGGAACCTTGTCAAAGTCACTCAGATCCTTACAGTTGCCCATTTTTCCTGCTTCCAACACATCAACTTCAAGAACTGACTGTTCACTATCTGCCTAATATATCACACCCCACCCCAAAATAATCAGTGTTATTCATGTCATCAGTCAGTGGTTTTAATGTTATAGGTAATCACTGTAAGGTTTGTGCTCCTAGGGTTCACCCGTTATGCATTGCCCTTTGTGCTAGTGCCACATGAATTGGGGTAGACTTAAAGCACTTTTTGGGCAATAGTTCAAATACAGTATCAGAAATTCTGAACTTTTGGAAAGTTGGACTTTAGGGCTTGCATTAATCTAGCTCATTATGATTCATTTGTGGAGTGGTGCCACATAGTGTATAATGTAAGAAATTTGAACAGAACTTTAGCACTTCCTATAGCACTAGACAGTATCTTCTGATGTAAAGATTTAACAGATCTTACAAAATGTCACTTTCCTCATCTTATTTCACCTTATATTTTTTTCACTTCATCTTTCGCTCACTTTATATATTGGTCATATTCCTTACAGCTATGTGATACATCTAGTTGATTGCTAGTTTAAAAAACTGCTCATTGTACTTTGCAGGAAGGCTAGAATAATTTGATATCTGCACACATCTGCAGTTGATAGAATGTGCGACTTTACAAAATATCAGTCTGGTAAAAGTAATTGAAATCATTTCTGTCATAATTTCTGTCAAGCAGTCACATTTCTAAATTATAGTAAAAATTACGAGGATATATTAAATTGCTGTCATTTTGTTTACTTATTTTTTTGTTTAAAGTAGCCCTGCACTCAAAAATTATTTATAATGTTTTTGGTTCACATGTATTAACACAGAATTACTTTCATAACCTACCATGATAAACTCAATCTAGCCATTTTAAAGTTATAGACAGATGTGAGAAATGCTGTAAACTAAGAATGCTTTCAAACATACAAATAATACCAGCATCAATAAGTACACTTGCACAAGTCAGGGATTTTGTAGGATTATAGTCAGGTGTATGATCAACCAAATATACCAAATAGGTGCTAATGATCATCAATTTCACATGTAGGTTGAAACACAGTCATTAACTGAAACATAAACAGCTGT
>JAOVVG010000051.1:16352097-16363267 GCA_028566375.1 Leptodoras nelsoni | reverse complement strand
AACGTTCCTGGTATGCTGACATTACCCTGGATACCGTGGCTCTTGATACATCACAAAGACTTGCTGTCTTGGTCACATACGTCTAAAGAGCTAACACACAATTTATATGAATCAATGAATTAAAAAAATGAGACATTTTAAGTTCAATTAAATTTAGCAGCCATTACATGCCTGCACTTAATTCATGTTATCTTTTAAAAAAATATATAAAACAGATATTGATGATCATTGCTACCAACTTTTTTTTTAAGTGTCAGGGTTACTTGGCCGGTAGCACAAAATGTGATATTTTCTGTTACATTTCATGTATAGAGTGGTGTCGAATAAAATCATGTGATCACGGGATAAAATCCCAAAATGAAAACTGCATGCTTTATTTTTTTAATACCAGCAAAACCATGATTACGTAACGCTTAGAACAAATCAGGCTGTACTACTTTCATGGTTCACAGTGCTGGGAGAAAAGTAGAGAGCATTTTGTTCATTGCTCATTTAACCTGAACCATGAAACCTGGATGTGCTAGCTTGTTCTTAAGACAATGATAGCCACACAGTCTTTTTGTTCAACTCTTCTTATAAACACTTAGATGAGTGAAGATTAAAGCAGTGCAATAGCTCAGGGAGAAGGTGACGGGGGATTTGGGAGACACTCATTGTACTCAGTTTAGCAGAAGTAGGCAGAAGGAGATGTCAGAAGGACAGCTTGTGTTAGGTAACATGAGAAGACGCTGTCCAGATTGAAGCGAATGCAAATGTGCACACAAAAGAGTTTCTACAGATGTACTGTTTTTGTGGAAATTTTTAACTAAGCATCAGTCTAACAATTTTGCCATACATATTAATTTATAAGAAGTCCCCTCTGATGGTATTGCTATACACAGAAGATATCTATGTCTTTTCTTCATTTCTTGATATTTACATCTACATGTGTCAAACAACTTGCCACCTTTTGTGTGAACCGACCGATTTTTTAAATAACAATAATATTGAAACATGACTGACAGGCATAGCCAACACAACACTTTGGAATATCCTGAAAAATAAGTGAAATGACCGGATGTGTTCCACAAGATGCAAAACACTCATTTGCCTTTGATGAAAAGCCAAATGGATTTTGACTTTCAGTAGGGTGCGTCTTCTTGTTTAGAAAGAAAACCTGCACTAATACTGGCCCTTCTAGCATAAGACCAGACCTTAAACCAACTGAGCATGCATTTCACCTCAGCCCCAACCCAAACCAATGAACTAAGAGAAGCTGAGGTTCATGCTTAGAAAAACATCACAAAAGAAGAATACAAAAGTCTGGTGATGTCAGTGGGTTGATGCAGTTATTCCAAGCAAGAGATATGCAACAAAATATTAAGTGCTATGTCCCTTCAAGGGACATGCATTAGCTGCGAGGACACTTTAACCCATTATAGCATTAAAAGGTATGAATATGAACGTGTGGAGAATGTAACTGTACTCTCGCTCACCCAGTAGATGTTTGAGCATGGCCTGGTTCTGGTCCCAGATGCTGTTGAAGGTGCTCCAACGTGAGCGTCCATCAGGAAGGGGGTTCTTGCGAATCCAGCCACCACATGCGTACTGGTAGAAATCCTGACACGGGTCAACTGTGCGGTCCAGAGACTCCACTATCTTACTGGCCACCGTCACACAGGCCTCGGTCAGACAGAGACTATATGACGGATCTGTGAGAGAGGAACATGAGTGTTGCTGATAGTCACCACAGAGACTCACATAGCATGTGACTGCAGTGCATTATTGTAGCAACATCCTTTTTGTAAATTACAATAAGATCTTTTCTGTGGGAACATTTGACATTCATTATCAAATCTGTGGTAAATCTGATTATAGACAAAAATAACAACACTAATTATCACTACTGTGCATGTACACTAAAATATAGGTAATATGTTATATAGCCTAATGTACGAATACTCAGACATGGATACTTATCAACACATTAGTCCTTTAATTGAGTAATAGGTGCATTTGCCTACAAGAGGTACCTTTATGTGCTGACATGGATGCAGAGTCTTAGTCAGAAAAAGCACACACCGAGGCTGACAGCTATTATAAATTCAATTCAATTCAATTTTATTTATACAGAGCTTTTTACAATGTACATTGTCTCAAAGCAGCTTTACAGAATCCTAGAGTAACAGACCAAACCCCTGCTGAGCGAGACAGTGGCAATAAATGCTTGGCTATGACTGCATGTGCTTTTTTTTAGGATATTATATAATTACATATCAATACAAACATGCTAGATGTCCGTTTTGGTTGTAAGAAATAAGGATTTGTAAGTTCTAATTAAATCTGATCTATTTGATCTCTACAATCTAGAAAAAAATATTACTTAATAGACTTCACTTAACTATCTGCAGACTTTCCAAAAACATTTTTCCAGCATTACCGAAACATATTTTTTCGTATCACCCTTTAGTACTTTTCTTGGATCTTTCTCAGATCTAGACGCCCTGCTGAATGCTTGCCTTTCTTTGGCCCACTATCATATCATCATGATAATAATAGCTCGAACTGTCTGTGAATAGGATTTTCTAAAATAAAAATGATTTAAAATTGTCAGTCACCTTAAGCCAGAAAGTGTCTATGCAGTTCGCTCACCATTTTTATAGTGAACTCCAAGGGTAATAGCACACGCAAAAAGTGATAACAAGGAGGCAGCGAGTAAAGCAGCCAACACTATCTCCAGCTGAGTCCTTCGTCCTAATCCACCACACAGCTGGACCCCACCTTTCCGGAAACCCACCTAAGACAAACATGGGCATTAGCAAAGCATATTCAGTGACCTGGAAAGAAGTACCTGGGCACAGAAAACCACAAACTCACTTTTTTTTTTTACCCTAATCTCTATCCAGTACATCTGAATGCACTTCCTATTGGCGAGAACTGACATTTCCCTGGAACTCAATAGCTGTTATTTGCTCTTTTATAATGAAATTTTAGATCAGATGTTGTTGCACTAGTCATGAAATGTAAAAGAAAATTTGTAGTTTGAGAAGGAACTCTTTTTCAGAGGGAGGAAGTTAGTTAGTGGTTAGTTGTGGTTAACTGTGGAACAACAAATACAACAAAAACATAAGTTTATATATCAGAAATGATATTTTACTGTACCAGTATATATTGTACTGTACCACTGCACACCAGTGAAATCTGTATAAAATTTGTATAAAACTGCATTCCTGAACTGTACATCCTCTGTAGCTATAATAGAATAGATTTTTGAGTTATATAGATGCAGGTCGAACCTTTTCATTTGTTGGATTTTCAATGTGATCCAAGTGATTCTCAGCTAAACAGGTTTTCAGTTCTTTTCCAAATTTGTGCCCATGGTAAACGGATGTGAACAGAGATTAGGTTAAGACACACTGCTTTATGTTTGGCTTTGAGGACTTTTGACTATTCCAAGAACCCAATTTACTTTAAGAACCTTTGTGACGTAAAAGCACTTTTTGTGCACAGTTAGATCATTATTCCAAACCTGAAACTAAGCTGCGTGTTATTTGATTATAAATTACATTTGTTTTCCAATGCAAATCAAACAAACAACTGACATTTGGAGCTAGTGGATAAAGCAAAAGAGCTTTATACAAGCCCATTAACAGATGTTTTCCAGATGCTGTGGGACTGTGCAACACCGAATGGCCTAGTGTGGAAATATAATTGCTGCCTTTCCTAAAAACTGGTTAGCCGCAATAATGACGAGCAGCATCTGACTGTGGCCTCTTATAGTACCATTTGAACATCGAGTTTTCATTAGTCATACACTTCTTTGTTTGAATTACAGTCAAGCACAAATTCTGCAAGTCACATCCCTTCAAAAAACATATTTCATATCTGGTATGTCATTCTTCAACCACGGAAACGTGCAAATTTAGAACAAGGATGAGAAATTCTACGGGGATGCGACGGCATGCACACAGAGCTCAGCTGCAGGACACAACTACGATATTGCATGAGAAGACGTGGCAATATCAAGCTGTAATCTAAATCTAGATCTGTAATCTAGTACTTGTTTTAGATAATCACAGAATATCAGTGCTAGATCTAGTGTCAGAAAGTACAAAACCAAAACACTTGGTAGTATAAAAGTAACTTGGGTATAAAAGTGCTTCATTATTTCTTTCTAAAGGTGTTCTCCACAAACCATTTTTAAGCAATATCACGCTCAAGGTCGTGTTGTTATACTGAATAACAGAACCGCTGTGATTCTGTCGTAGGCACGAGCAAGCCGAGTGCTGAAGATAAGCACAGCCGTGCTGATATTCAGTATAACAGCACAGCCTCGAGTGTGATACACTGCTTTTATACAACAATTCTACAAACATCATAAATCGGTTAACAGTAATAATAAGATTTTGATTTGTTTTAATTGTTTATTTGGTTCTGCCAACACAAATAAGCTTATTTTCCTGTAGACTAGCTTGCTACTTTGTGTAGGTCTACATGTTACCACAGCAAAAAATGAATTAAATTGAACAAATTTACCTCAAACATTATTTGTGAAAATACGTTCATCATTGTGGTGCAAACGATCTAACGATAATGAACAGATCTGTAAAGGAGACCGATACATGTATAGTTAAAACTCCCAGTACTGTTATGCTCTTGTCTAAACGGATTACTTGGTCAGAACTGTTGTATAATGTGTGATAATCATTACAAAAGGCTCTATTATGGTATGCCACCGTGTGTAGCTCTCTACGCATGTTGTGCAGCGCAGTAGTTAGTGTTGAAACGCACATCATAGCCTCAGGTCACGGCAAACTGATCAGTAAGCTATGGTTTCTCCCTGCTCTGCTATAAATCCATTCCTGTCTACTGACTCATGATTATTTGGATTGACATTTAGAATTTAGTGCTGGGTAAAAGAAATGCACATCTCTGATTGCTCTACTGGGAATTTTTGTTATTTCACGGACCACCATTCCTGGAAATGTTCACTCCCATTTGAACAGTAAAGTCCTTGTAAATTATCATCAATACTTTGTTTTTTGCCAGCGTTTTATAAAGCAATTTGTTCTCCTAGCCTAAATATATCTTAAACTGGAAGCAAATACCTGATGACTACCTCTATTTGATTACCTCTGATTCCAAAACAGACCAGATTTTTCCCAGATCTCATTATCTACTAAAATTTAATGGTGAAAACTAGACAAGGGTATTGATCCAACCCACGAAAAACAGCAGCACCCAAGCTGCCAAATGCTCTGGATTGCAGACCTCTCAGCTATTTTTGTGAAATTCAAAAACAAAAAACAAAGCCTTAGAGACTGAGTCAATGCGGGAATATGTAGGCGTGCTCAATTGTTTCCTTGGCTCATTGCTCAGAATCCATTCCTGTTAATCATTTGTGTTATCTGAGGCTTACAATGAGGTGCTGTTCCTAATAAGAGAAATACGCAAACCATATAGTGTGCAGTTTCGTTTCCATTCGCAACTGTTCCTGTTTCTGCAATTAATAGCGTTTCTTCTCATATTGGTGAGTCACTATTTGTAGAAGTGGAAATTAACGCTAAGTCTGCAGCAACCTTGTGAGATGTTAGTCAGTGGTCTGATCTTTTATGGACATAGTGACCATAAAGAATGAGGCTATTGTTGCTATCCACAAGGCATGAAGATCCATACAGTGGGCAATAAATTCAGTCTGCTGGCCTGGGAATAATGTGAATAACTGTATAAAAGAGCCTGAACAAGTTTCTGCCTTAAGACGCAACCACACCAAAATGTGTGTTAAAGAACAATACTAGTAGACTGGTTGTCTTCCTGTGACACAAGATTATCACACTAGCAACACAGAAGTCTTTAGAACTGATTACCCCTGACCATTAACTGACCTCCACACTGTCAGGAGAAATGGCTCCATCAGCCGGAATGTCTGACCCCTCTTCCTCCTCAAATGTTGCACGCTTGTAGTTGGACATCTAAGGAGAGAAACACAGTAAGCAATGAGCAATGTGAATATTACACTACTCATTGCGAAAAAATCCCAGTCATAACTTTTTAAGATCAGCAGAAAAATAGATAGATAGAGAGATAGATATACTTTATTCATCCCAAGGGAAAATCAGGAATAAAAAGTTCACTCGTCGATATTTTTAACGTTCTTGCTATTACAAATAACAGGGAAGAATTATAACTGTTATTGATTCAATGTGATCAAAGCGAGAATATCATACTAAGAGATAAATCTCTTAAAAATCCAGGTTAGTCCTAAACACCTTATAGACCTACAGACTTTCATCTTAGAAATAAGAACATATCAATAACCCATGACTAAACATCCAGAACTGCTACATAACAACATAATGCATATTAACTGCTCAGTCACAGCCATGCTGATATTGAGTATAACAGCACAACCTCGAGTGTGACATCGCTTTTATACAACAGATCTACAAGCAGCGTTTACTAGTTACCAGTAATAAGCGACGACAGATTATAATTTGTTTATTTTATCATTTGTTTGGCTCCAGCAGCACAAATACATCTTCAACTGGACTGGGACTAGACTGTTTCCAAGAAACACTACCTTCTACTTTGTGTAGACTACATTGCCGCAGAAACACATTAATAATACATTTTATAAATTAAAGTTTAATAAATGTAACTCAAATGTTACTTGTGGAAATATGTTCATCATTGTGGTGCAAAGTTTACACTAGTAAATCTGAGTCATACATGTATAGTTAGAAGTCCCCGAGCAGTTATACTCTAATATCAGCACTCATGGAATGCCTCTTTGTCCAGTCAAAATTCCTGGTCAGAAATATCTGCTCTAGAAAAAAATTAAATAAATACAGAAACTGCTTTTCCAAGAATGAAAGATCTGCTGACTGTGATGGGAATAATGTGAAACACAGAATTAGCTACTTTTCACCTGGACAGGTAATGTAGTAAATAAGTTGATATTATAAACTAGCAAATTGTTTGGAGCAATGAATACAGCAACAAACGTGTCAGAAATCTGCATGTTAAATCTCTGTCATACCTAGCCAAGCAGAATGAGACAATGGGCAGTGTACAAACCCCATTTCCAGAAAAGTTGGGACACTTGCAATGATGCAACGCAATGAAACTGAAATCTGTACTTTCTTTATTCAGAACCTATATTTGACAGACAACGGGACAAAGAAAAGGTTTTCAGTGTTTTCAACGATGAACTTCATTCTGTTTGTTAAATATAAGCAAATTTAGAAATTGATGCCTGCAACACACTCAGAAAAGTTGGCACGTTTACCACTGGGTTACATCACCTTTTATTTTAATTATACTTTTTAATGATTTGTAAATTGACGATACCAATTGTTGTACCTTTGCAAGTGGAATTTTTGCCCATTCATGCTGTGTACAAGACTTGCTCGCTCAACAGTCCGTAGTCACTGTTGTCTGATTCTCCTCTTCATGATGCATCATATATATTCAATAGGAGACAAGGTTGCATTTCTTGATGCAGAGGCAGACTACCTTAAGTGACAATGATTTTCCAAAGTTCACCTGAGCCCATGTGGCTATGTCCATCACAATAGCGTAACCGTTTCTCGATGGTTACACACATTCAGCAGTAGTTTCCACCCTTTACCACTCACAGAGACTTCCCCTGACTCCCCGAAAGTTTTCATGTTATTATGAACTGTAGATGGTGAAAGACCTAAATTCTTTGCAGTCTTGTGCTGAGAAACATTGTCTCTGAACTGACTGACAATTCTCTCATGAGGGTTTGGCACAAAGTAGTGAAGCACGACCCATCCTTGCTTGCAAAGACTAAGTCTTTGGTGGATGCTCCTTTTATACTCAATCTCGGGCCTTCCTTAAAATGTGAAGAAATCATTCACATATACACCGATAAGCCATAACATTAAAACCACCTCCTTTTCTCTACACTATTTGTGACCATACAGCTGCACTTTGTAGTTTTACAGATGAAGACTTTGTTAGCCCCTTTAGCAGTGCTGACAATCATCCACCACCCAAATAGTACCTGATCTGTACTGGTCCTGTGGGGGTCTTGACCAATAGAGAACAGAGTAAAGGGGACTAACAAAGTGTGTAGAGAAACCAATGGACTACAGTCTGTAATTGTAGAACTATAAAGTGCATCTATAAGATATGAGAAAATGGACAATGAGTGTAGAGAAAAGGAGGTCTTCATGTTATGCCTTGTACAAGCCAGGGAAAATGATTCAGTACTGTCCTCGGGCTAGGTCAGGAGTGGGCAAGAGAAAAAGACTGAGGAACACAAGTAACCATTGCACCTTCATCTGTTCCCACACGTTGCTCAAAAAGAAGTAGCTCCTGAGGGCAGAAACTGTGGAAAATGTTTCATCTAATATCCAAGAGAATTTATAATCCCTGATGCATCAGTTATGATCTCTCTCAAAACACTGGACTTAGAAAGAAGCAAATTTCTATTTCTATTACAAATCTACATTTGTATCAGTGTGTATTGCATTGAGATCAAACATACACTCTGCCCTGTCATACTTTCAGGTCATACATACATTTCTCATTCTTTCTCCATTTAAAAGCATTTGGCACCCACAGATTAGTGGATCGATTAAGGGCTTTGTACAACTGTACATGTGTACGTTCATATGTTCTCGCTTGCACGCCAAGTATTTAAGGTACATGAATACTCATGACTGCCCATGCTGTACTGCACATGATGTACTAGTTTTACCTACTTAGCTGCTAAAGAAGAATCTTTAAGTTAAAATAAAACACATGAATTGAAACATTATATATAATCTAACATTGTATAATCTGTACATAGTCTAATACAGTATCTATTTACTCGATACATAATATAATAGACATTAGTCTTCTTACTTACGATTCAGACACTTCAGTCCAAAACAGGCTACTGACAGTAAAAAGCAGAAGTGTCTCACCCCCCAGTCCCCCACCCACATTAACCATTCACACTGTGACTGGAACAAACCAAGTAGCTCAACCAGGGGAAGACCCAAGCTGAGAGGAGAAGAACAGATAGCACACACACTGTAAATGCATAGTCATGTCGAGGAAAGCAATAGAGATATTTATTTGGGCAATAGCCATAACATGCAACTGATGTTAAACAGACAGTCTGACATGATGGGAAGTCCCAGGGTTAAATCACGTTGAGCACTGAGTGCTTGTCAGGGGACAATTCACCAACAACAGAAGCTGGACTGACTGGACAAACCAATTTACTGACGCTTTTCCTCACATTTCCAGGTCCTCTTGGCACTACTTTATCTTTGTTTATTGCTTTCTCTCTTGTTGTTTATTCTTTTCAAGACCCCCCCACCCGCCACCCCCCATTTCCTTTCCTCTGTCTCTTGAGAGTGAAAGCTTGTGTGACTCAATAATCACTTCCTGTTTAGTAAATATTTCTTTTAAAAGGGATTCTCTGAAACACAGACTAATATTCAGGTCAAAAGGTAAACACACATTTGTACACTAGTAGTCTAATTTGGAATCGTGTTCAATTACCTGTAGCAACATCTATTCAATGATTCTCTCTCACTGAAGTGATGTTACATCATGGCCTGGAGCAAACTGTAATCAAACCTCTAGAATATATATATATATAAACACACACGCACACATTTCACGAAATCTGTAAATGATAAACCCTTATACAAATAATTACAAGACTGAGCTCCACAAGCTCTCTGTGATGGCAAAACCTCTCAGGTTTATGGTTCTAATACCAGGTTCCCTATCGCGAAACTTCTTTTGGTCAAACAGCCTTTACAGTACAAGGTGTTCTTGTATGGAACTCACTTCCTGTTTGGACTATTCTAACACTTAAAGGACACTCAGTTTTGTAGTTATGTGTTAACTTATCCTTTTATTGTGCGGTGTCTTTTGATTTTTAAATAATGCAAGAACACAAACTTAATCATAACGATGCATGCCATTCACCTACGCTGTAATCTGGTGTGCTTATTTATCAGTCCTTATCAAACACCCAGTAACAATACATTTCACAAGCACAAATAACTAACCCGCATATCTCTCTCTCTCTCTCATGTTCCTATACACCTACCTCTGACCTTCTCTCTCGCTCAGGAGTTTCCATTCTGCTCTCACTTTCTCATCCAACCACTTCTGCTCAATGAAACGGTTTACCAGAAGCACTCTGAAGTCTCTGTCTCTCTCTCTCACACACACAAATGTACACAAACACCCAGCATTAATTCTCCAAATGAAACCTTACTACCTTAGTACCTTACTTCTAGCCTGGGGTTTCCAGTTTGAGTTGTAAAGAATCAGAGGAATAGGGAAGAAGGCCACTTTCTAAGGCCAAAATGAACAGAAATAAATCTCAGAAAGGACAGCTTGTCACTTTGAGATGGATGAACAGTAGAAGACCACATCAGGTTTCACTCCTGTCAGCCAAGAACAGAAATATGAGGCACAGTGGCATGAAACAGGACAAAAAAATGGACAAATATGGCCCAGTCCTTTTTTTTACCCCATCCCCAAATGTGAGAAAATCACAAGGCAATCACACAAAGGAGCCAAGATTTGTAGCACTGTAACTTATTGTGATTACCTGCCTGCACCAATTTACCGTACAAAATATTTTAAATTATAACAGTTAGTTCCGAACAAGTCATCTGATTGGCCAAAAGGCATTCCATAAGTGCTGATAAAGAGTACAACAGCACTGGGACTTTTAACTATACATCCCCATTATCACTCCACATTATAGGTTTGCTCTATTAAGCTGTAATCAGGCTACATTAACAATCGCCATCCATGTTAGATTTATATTAACAAATTTCTGAAAGATAAATATATTTCCACAAATAACATGAGTTAAATGCATTCAGTTCTATTTATTAAATGTATTATTAATGTATTGCTGTATTATTAATGTATTGCTGTATTATTATTATTATTATTATTATTCGCAATAATGTGTAGTCCTACACAAATTAGCAAGCTAGTGTGTAGGAAACTGTTTGTGTTGCTTGGCAACAGTCTAGTCACAATCCATTTGCAGAAATATTTGTGTTAGTGGAGGCAAATAAATGATTAAAATAAATAAACAAACAAACTAATCTGCTGCATATTATTCATTCATTCATTCATTTTCTTAACCGCTTATTCCTTTTCAGGGTCACGGGGGAGCCGGTGCCTAGCCGGC
>JAOVVG010000051.1:16338045-16351997 GCA_028566375.1 Leptodoras nelsoni | reverse complement strand
TGTCTTTGGACTGTGGGAGGAAACCGGAGTACCCGGAGTAAACCCACGCGGACATGGGAAGGACATGCAGACTCCACATAGAAAGGACCCAGACCACCTCAGCCGTGGGTTCGAAACCGGGACCTTCTTGCTGAGGTGACAGTGCTACCCACCGTGTCACTGTGTCGCCCTGTTGCATATTACAGGTAGCTAATAAAGTGTACTTGTAGAACTAGAGTAAAGGCAATATCACACTCAAGGTCAAATGTTACAGGGAGAGTAAACATTTACCTCTCCTAATAGGGATGCAATGAACATGGAATTTTGTAAAGTTCATAGCTTTCATTTATTGTACCGACATTTGAATTCTAATTTTTCTTACTTCCTTTCATGGAGCTTTGATGGAGCTGGGATCTTTCTCAGATGCGTGCTTTAAGTAAGATCTGATCACAGCAACAATTACACCACCTACACAAAACTGTTTATATCAAATGAAGACAAGTTTACAATCACTGCATAGCTTATCTTTCAGTTAAAAAAAATAAGGCAGTGAAGACCACCAGGTACCAGAACTCAGGTTCTCTGTGTACTGCTGTCTCAATACTCAAACACGGCCCATTTTAAGTGTGCAGTTCCCAAAAACAAATCTGAATCCCACTGGCCTTTTTCCATTCATTTTCCCCTTCTATCAACAGCACACTGAACACAACACACACTGAAACCATCCAGAGGCCTGGCACTTACAGCCATTCATAAATAGTTTATACTGCAGATGGTTCTGTGTAAACTCTGTCCTAATCTCAGCCCTGCCCCGCCCCATCATTTCCACTTTTATACTTTTCTCTAAAAATCAAAACATTCTAGTGATAAATATAATCTTTGTGCTACAGTATGATGTGCTGTTTTATGATCAGTTAAACGCTGACCATCATCACATCTTGTTTTGGAGAAAAAATACTTTTTCCTATTTTTTTTTTTTTTTAACAAAGTTTAAACAAATTTTAACCAATTATTTATTAAAACTTTCTTTACAGATCTGCAGGTGATGTCATTTTCAAATATTCATTATATACTGTATAAGAATCAAACACAGTGACAATGACACACTGACAAGGTTCTGTGATGCAGCCTGAGGCAAAGTTTCCAACTACCACATCCTAAAATGTTTTGCTCCTCTTACACCACCCCAATCACAATTATTAACATTTTTAATTTATTATTATACAACAGTTAGTTCCGACAGATCAAGTTCATTTATATTCAGTATAACTGCATGGCCTTGAGTGTGATACTGCTCAAATAAACACAACATTATTCTTTTTAACTATTTGGAGACAAATTTGATGTTGGGGAAATTGTTTAAACAGTGCTCTTGTTATAAACAGTTGTTCCTTCACCAAACTCAGTTTTTTTCTCTCTTGAAGTTAATACGACAATCAGAAAGAGCAAAAGTAAAATGCCCTGAACACACTTCCTTACTGACCGCTACGAAGTGCAGACACCCGGAACTCCTTCCATAAAAATAAATGTATGTCTGCTTACAAATAACTTCAAAGTACTATAAATTTTGCTTTGTTAAATAAAAAGATGTTTCTGATATGTTTTATTTATTACACTGTACTTATGTGGTGCTTCCTCCGAACAAGTCCCCATGAATGAGTTGTTACTATAGAAATGAGAACATATTAGAATGAGCGCATTAATATAAACATGATGTACCAGAACCGTCAGAGCTGCTGCTAAAGAAAATTCCCAAGACCTTCTGCCTAGTCTGATTTGAGAATTCATCAGTGCTGTTTTATAATGCTCTGCGATGTTTTTTTCTTTTCCCTGTATTATTTCAACAGACTTTGTTCATTTAGAATGGAAGATGAGACAAAAAGAAACAAAGACAGCTTTCCAGCTTCCTTTTATTGCAAAAATAAAAGAAAGCTATGTTATATAATCTACAGAAAATGTATTACATTCTGGAATTGTGAATCTTAATCACAATTTTTAATAATAAGATTCCATTATTGATCGCCCAGGGGGAAAGTCAGGTGATACAGCAGCAGCTCCAGCACAGAGAAAATAAAGATAAAGTTTGAATAAATAAATAAATAAATAAATAAAGGTAATCAGTATATTATACATGACTGTGCATGTGACACTCCATCCACTAGTGCTGTGCAGCTGAACACCTGTGAAAGCCTTTGGAGTTGCATGTTAGACAGCACTTGGCCATCATTATCATTTTTCCTTTAATTTGTCCCCGATCTGTAGTCTTCTCTACAAACTGACTACTGCAACTTCTAACTCAAAATGATAAACTACATCTTTTCTTATATCAGCTGTTTGTTTTGACTAACATCAGACTGCAGCAGAGAGCAAGAGCTGGCAAAAAGAGCAGTCTCTCCTCCCCTTTGCTCTCACTGAGCATGCCTAAGGTTGCCACAGCAACAAGGAAAGCCCCTCCCCTACCTCCCAATCCTCCAACCCCACTGTTACACAAGCCAGGCCATCGCAAATTAAAGCAATGTGTTCAGAGTCCTTTCTAATGCAACCAGACACTGGACAAACAGCTGTGGATGGGTCTGTTGGTTCTGTGGGGTTGCTAGTGCGGAAACAGATGAGTGTGTGCACCCCGTTATGGGAAGAATAAACCGTTAAACTGCGTCAGAGGACTGTAAATACTAAACAGATGACAAGGACTGTGGGAGTTCAGCAGTGCCAAGAGAGAGAGAGAGAGAGAGTGTACGTGTGTGTGTGTACATTTCCCATCATATGTGGGTTAGTAACGAGCCGTAATTCTAATTCATAAAGGTCCATTTAAGGCTTTGACGTCAATGAGCACATGTTGGTGAGCTGGGGGTGGGGGTAAGGGCCCTTCAAGACCTGCTGATGCACAGTTAAGGGCATGAGAGGATCATTTAGCACCAATGGCTGGTGAAAATCATTGTAGTCTTACTGTAAATGAGCTCCTCTCCCAAACACAGTCACGATGACTTTTAAAGGAGGAGAAAGTACAAGTCTAGCTGTAAACCCTCTGGATGAGAAAGCAAACATAAGATGTTTGTACAATAGAGAGTATTCTGTTTAGACTTTTAACTGGTAGTGGAACAGAGTGTACAGAACTATAACAGTGGGGGAGAACTGGAGCCAGACCCCCTGAAGAGGGGCTGCCGAAAAACTGTACAGAGGAGCCCGAGAGGTGGAGGGTGCAGAAACCCAAGTAGAAGGAATGAAAAGGGAGAGATAAAAAAAATTTAATTGCATTCAACTAGAGGTCATAGCTACACATCCAACCAGGACAAAATAAAGAAAACTCTCCTTGACTCAGAAACTCAGAATGATCCGAGTTCCTCGGAGTTCAGCAAGTGACATCAAATCAATATGTTCCTGAATGAGTTTTGCTGTATATACAAACATTAGCTTTAGGTCAAGCAACATAGAAACGTATTGGCTCATTAAACCTAGAAAGCTGCATCAGTTATCACAGACAGCTGGCTGCCATCAAAAGACAAACACCGAGGTGTCCATGTTTCCCCCCACTTTATAGCCTCACAGAGGCTGAAAATAATGCACTTCTGAGCTTTGACTTCCCACTTCGGAGGCAACTCAAATAGTTCGCTTTGAAGGAAGTACAGAAAGTACAGTTTCAGTTGTGCTTTTCTCCCAGATATGAATTATCTTATGATTCAAAAAATATTTTTTACAGGTGATGGCCCTCACCCTCCCTGGGTGTTAAAACCAATGCAACTTTAACAACCCTACCTATAACAACAGACATCATGAAAACATGTTCAGCCCTCAGGTTATTTTTTGCTTATTCACCCTTATTCAAGTGTCCAAAATGTTAAAAATGTGCGTGTTTGTTGTGGTGTTTAAGGATGCATAAATGGTGAGAAGAACAGAAGACCCTTAAGAGAGAAAGAAATAGAGAAAGAGAGAAAGAGAATGAGAGAGAGAGGGGAGTCTTGCCTTGAAAAGGGAAGGGAGAGGTTTTCCCAAGTTCCAGGAGTGGTGCAGGACTTTCTCTGTGCAGAATTGTGATTGTTTGAAGTGGCTTCCTGAGGAGTGTTTATAAAAGGAAGCAGTTTGGCGGGGGCAGCCTGGCATAGTCCAACCTCTGCCCGAGATGTTACGAATACCCTGAACTCCAGTGGCCCCGAGAACTACCTACACTGACCCAGCAACCACACACATGCAGAGCGCTGCAGAGAAACCAGACACCCAGATATACCTCGGAGTTAAACCAACACGCAGCCACAACAGGTGAAGGTTGCTTTAGGAATACTGAGAGACCGAGAGGAGCTGGAGGCTGTGAGGATGAGGTCGTGAGTCAAGAACCAATCATACAGGAAGAAGAGAAAGATGCATACGTACCAGCTCTAGACTCTTTATGCCAGAAGTTGAGTACATCCTCATCAGACACTGCCGATGAACACATCTGCACTTACGCTTGCTTTACACTCTGATTTCTTTTAAGAGTATTACTTTTCACACTGTATGAAATGATCCTAATAAAATTCTATAACAGACCATGATAACGGGTTCTCCGTGTCAGACTATACGATGACAATCCTCCTAAGGAAACACCAGCGATTAAGGAAAATTACAACATTCTGCTTACATGCAGAAAATAAGGCAGCGTAGACAAGAAACAAGCCTTGTGTGTAACAGTTGTGCTTTGAGAAACAGGACGGGTGTGGAGACATTCGAGGCTGGGTAAAAGAAGACTGCAGGGAATGACAGGACAGGAATGTAGGCTGTTAATGTCATAGTAAATGAGCGTAAGTCAGTATATACAATCTTGTACTCAGCTAAACATCCGTAGCTGTGTGTAAGCAGGACTTTTGTGTAATGCTGTCATGATATTAGTGGGTTTTAGATAAGTATCGTAGCAGCAGTCACACAGAGACTTTAATCAAAAACTTTTGTCACTGCCAGAAGTTTGTTGTCAACAAACTTTGGTCTTTGGTCACAAGAGCACATCACTGTATGCCGATCGCAGCTCACAATCGAAGAATTCTTTTACAATGTGCAAAAATCATAAACTACAGACATGCATCACGCTGATCTAATGGTATAATTGCCACAACTTGCTATAAATCTGGAAGTGAAGTCACTTTGGACAAATGCCAAACATAAATGTAAAACGACGCAGACTCACTAACACAATTCCGAAGCATCTCCAAGTTCATAGCGCATGCATCTGCTCCTTCTGTAATAAAAACTTACTGAAAATTTTGCCATGAAGAGCCCACGAAGTACGTTCAACTCGATGAAGAGGCTTCCAAATCCATAAACATGCGCACTTTAAAATGGGAACAAGAAGCCCTTCCAAAGCAGCCACTCCTCTCTGGCTGCTGAGATGAAAACAGAAAGGTCAGCTCTCCAGCAGGCCAACTTTTCCAAACAGCAGTTACAGCACACACACACGTA
The DNA here is from genome assembly GCA_028566375.1 of Leptodoras nelsoni. NCBI lineage: Eukaryota > Metazoa > Chordata > Actinopteri > Siluriformes > Doradidae > Leptodoras > Leptodoras nelsoni. The sequence continues at coordinate 16,346,594 of JAOVVG010000051.1, read as the reverse complement.
CGCACGCACTTGCATGCACACATGCACGCACACATGCACACCTTGCTTCAGATAATGAGAATGGAAGTTCCTTGATTTGTATGGACATGGATTATACAAGTGCAACTCTTTCTCTCTCACACACCCCCATCCCCTCACAAACACACACAGTGTAGATGGACGTCAGAGCCAAAAACAGGCTTAAAAACAAGCCCCGAAGAGACTCAGTCTTTGATCAACAAATCACAAACTTACACGTCAGGTGAAACACAATGGGTAAATAAATCATTATTCAAATAACAATCAGCAACTTATCAAATAAACATTAATGAACGGCAGCAGGGTTATGAAACATCAAGCAGGCTGAACGATAGAGGTGTGGAGATGTGGAGGTGTAGCAGTACTGACATTATTCAAGAAGAGAAAAAAATAAATAAGGTGAGGAAAAACACACAAAAGAAAAACCAAGAAGGAGTACAAAAGAAGAAAAGGAAAAGGAGAAAAGAAAAAAAAGAACAAACAAGAAGGCTATAAACAGAAAGACAGCGCGAACCAGAGAGATCTGACGATTTTCGTATACATATTTCTCAGACTCTAGTTTGATTAGTGACGGTTTGAGGAAACTGATACTGTTTTAGTCAACACAGAGCAGCGGTCAGCACAACATCGCACGCTCATTGTTGAAACGATTTTTTTTTTATGCCGACTGTGTGATTTTTAGTCAACGGCTATTTCACGTTTGGTTGAATATTCCTCGTTGTACGTGCTTTGCAGAATAGTTTCGGTTTCAAGGCAGAAGAGTGGTTAACGAAAATCTTCACCCATTGTTTCCTGGTGTTCTGAAAGGGCACAGCAGAACTGAACTTAATGTGAAATAGCTGATAAGTAGCAGTCACAGAATCGCCATTAAAAAAATGGACTAAAATGGCACTAGTTGAGCTCCTGTTTCCTCCACCAGTCACTCCTCTAATCACACTAGTGTCTGAGAAATAAACATATGAAAATCGTCAGATATCTCTGGCTCATCCTGTATAAAAAAAACTAAAAATAAATCTTAAAAAAGGAGTAAGAGGAGTAGGAGAAGAAAGGAAAGAGCAGAAAAGAGAGAACAGAACAGAAAAACTACACTACAGTACTGGCCTGAGTTGTGTGTGCTGACACAAAAAGGAAGTCGGGGTTCGGCAATCTCCCTTTCCTCTCTTCTTCAATTTGTGACCTCTACCCTCACCCTGACAATGAGAACCCGTCTCTCTCTCCCTCTCTCTCTCTCACACACACACGCACACACACAAATCCCAACATCAAAGGTATTTATTACCTTCACACACTCCTTACATCATCTCTCCATTTCATAGCTTGCATGAACAAAGCAACAGAAACCAATCTTGCTCCTCAGTACAGTCATCTCTCCTCTTAGCTGCTCATCACGTGTACCATAAACACCCATGGAAACTTCTTCAGGGGAAAACGGAGGAGTGGAGAGAAAAGAGTTCACCCTCAGGTACTTACCTCACCATGTATCAGCAGTTTACACACAAGAGCTGCACTGCTCAGCTGATCTTCCCTTTGAGCCGGCAGTCAGAGCGAATGCAAACACGGAGCACTCAGAAAGACAGAGGGAGTGAACAAGAGAGTGAGAGATGGAGGGAGGGACAGGAGGAGGGAAGGCAGGGAAAGAGGTAGAGAGCAGACAACTAGCTAGAAAAGGACAAACAGGAGTCCATTCTGTGAGTAGAAAAGTGGGACTTGAGGAAAAGATAAAGAGATAGAGGTGCTCTAATAGTGGAATGTGAGATGAAGCAAATGCAAAAAGTAGATTAGATGTGATTTTTTTTCTTGCCTTCATTATGATAACAGAAAAGTACAGAACTTTCTACGTCTGTTCTTACTTGCCGAGATGCAGAGGGACTATGAGAGTATAACCGTGTGAGACTGCGTGCTCTCAGCTGGAGCTCCCTCCCCCCAATCGCTTGTACCGTCCTGATAGAAAACTCCTGTGAGGACGTTGCTCTGACCTTGTACTGTACGGAACTCTTATCAGATAAATACACGCTTCCCACAAGGCAAGTGCCTGCGATTCCTCAGGGCCTCTGCCATTCATAAAGACTTCATTCAGGCAGCCAGCTCGCCCTAGAAGTGCTAGCATACAGCCGCCAGCAGAGGGGGCTTCCATCCCTGCGTTCCACACAGAACGCTCCATTGTTGAGGTACAAAGGGCCATTCTGAGCAGCGCTGCCAGGCCAATGTGTCCTAATGCAGTTAACCACTCGGACGCACTTCATCCGACCACTCAGCATCGCAAACCAACCGGCGCGACGAACAAAACCTGGCAAAGTGCATCTCCTTGTTATCTAAACATTATGTCAGGGATATTAGCTTAACATAGTAGGCTTCATGTTACTGCGATATCGACTCACTTTCACAGTGTACCAGATAAAATGGATTTTGATACACAATACAAAACGATACCTAAATGGAACCGTATCAGAATAAACCATTTATTCATTTGGTAGACGTTTATCCAAAGTGACACACAACTGAAAGTCGGTACAGACCCAGAGAGCAGTCCTGACGTTTACCAAAGCATTCAAGGTAAAATCCATCCTGAACCATTTGCACATTCATCTCGATAATTAATGTGATTTATTTTGTAATGAAATTCTGAGTTGACTTTTTTTTTTAATTGAAACATTTGTCCTTGGTCTATTTTCAGTGCTAATGATAGGAGTTATCCCTTGCTTCATTTCTAAATAAATAGAGCAATGCATTGTCAATAACCCTGTGCTCATCATCTCATAGCTCGCTAACTAGCAGCAAGTCTCTGACATAAATGCACTGCATTTTACAACCTAACACATCACTGTTGATCTCTTGTGATATTTTTCTCATGCGTGTTAGAGGGATCTGACCATAATGAGTGACAAGATCACAGCAGCTGCTGAACGGTGTATGAAATGTTCCCAATGTAAGTACTGCAGCAGAATTATGTCCAGCCCTCATGCAGATCCAAAAACTTTCTGAAGCACACAAACTATTTAATTTACAGAATCAAGTATTCTCTGCTGTTCAAACACACAAAATACATACAACAGCATTTTGATACAAATTCCCTATCATTATTGTCAGATCCAAGATGCATTTAATAAACCATTTGAAAGACATGAGCAATACTGCTAGTACCTCAGGAATGATGATTTGATGGAAACAACGTCTATCCTCTCTTAACACTGTGAGTAAACGTCTTAACACCACCGAGATTCATTCTTCATACTACGGTATTCTCTCTGTCTTCATTATCGAGTACAACAGCGGTGTAGGGAGTAATTGTGTGTGTGTGAAAATGAGAGAAGCATGCACGGGACAAAGAGAAAGCGAGAATGTGAGAAGCTCCCTCTCCCCCGAGAGGTGGAATGATGTCACTCTTTGTGCAGCAAGGTTAACACACTCAATGCACACAGCTAGGAAAAGGAAGGAGGGAGGATCTGATGGAAGAGAGAGGGAAGGGAGGAAGGAAGGAAGGAAGAAAGGGGGAAAAAAAATATAGATCAGGAGGGGAACAAAAGCTGAAGCGTCTGAGAACAGGATGGATGGGTCTGAGAGAGTTTCTCCATCTTTCTAAGCAACAAAACAGTTTATTACAGGAAGAAATGTCTGGTATTTAGCAGTGAAGGACTTGCATACCTCTGTGTTATCTCTGCAGGCTTTCCAAGGATGTCTCATTTTTTAAGTTCTTTTTTTTTCAGGTGACATTTTATAAAACCATAAAATCATGCTGGCAAGGGCTGAACTGGGAGGGAACACGCAGGCTCTTGTAGGTTTAAAACAAAAGTAAAGTAAAAAGTAAAACAGCCAGAGAGCTGTAATAGATAGGAATGCAGATTTCAGCATGACAGTGTTAATAATAAAAAAAAGGTGAGGTGAAACATGAAAAGGTGTTCTCCAGGTAATGTAAACTGAACAATACTGATTCAGCATCATCATTGTTCATGTTCATGTTGTTCTTTGTGCATTTTCACTGTGAGTACTTTAGTATAGTCCCACTGTTTTGTTTTTGTTTTTTGCTGGGAGAATTGAATTCCTGGATTTTTACTGATCTTTTTTTGCAGATCTAGATTGCATTTATTGTTTGTTTTTAAGTCAATATGGTCACACTAGTTCATACAGGTGAGCCTACATCAAGGTGATCTGGGAAAACTGTCTGGATGTTGCAAATTTGGCCAAAAAAATCTTTTCTGCCTAAAATACAACTCCAACAAAGTACAACTGGCAAAGTGCATCTCTTTGTTATCTAAACATTATGTCAGGGATACTAGCTTAACACAGTGGGCTTCATGTTACTGCAATATCGACTCACTTTCACAGTGTACCAGATAAAATGGATTTTGATACACAATACAAAACGATACCTAAATGGAACAGTATCAGAATAAACCATTTATTCATTTGGTAGACGTTTATCCAAAGTGACACACAACTGAAAGTCGGTACAGACCTAGAGAGCAGTCCTGACATTTACCAAAGCATTCAAAATTAAAAATTTAAAAACAGATCTAGATTGCATTTATTGTTTGTTTTTCTTTAAGTCAATATGGTCACACTGGTTCATACAGGTGAGCCTACATCAAGGTGGTCTGGATGTTGCAAATTTGGCTAAAACATTTTTTTCTGCCTAAAACACAACTCCCAACATGTGTTTTCACAAAAACAATTAAGATATCGGATTTTTTTACTTTTTAATCTTGCCTTAAACTTGGTCACAAACACAAATCAGTTTGCCTAAAGATGCCTAAAACACCCTAAAATCTCAGGTTTTATTCATGTTGTTGGACAGCTGCATGCCGAAGCATAAAACATAACCTAATCTTCATCAATAGAGCAGAGTAAACAGTTTGTCATTTTCTCCCATAGCACTTCTGGGTTAATGAGAATTAAAAATGCTAGAACTTTACTTTTGATTGAGATCAGAGAGAAGCATTTCAGTTTAGGAAAGCCTGTAGTTCACAGAACTATACAAGGTCGGTCGGGAAAGTAATGAGAATGAAATTCCCGCGCTCCTTAAGGCTTCTTCTAAATCTTGGGAAACAAGAAGAAATCACACGGAGCCACGTCGGGGCTATAGGGTGGATGTGGAAGGATGTGGAATGTTTTTGTCAGCCAAATATTCTCTCAGAGTGCAGTGAAGTGTGACTCTGTGTGTTGTCATGATGGAGGATCCACAAAGAGGCGATCTGACGGCGCACATGCAAAACCCTCTTCCTCAAACGCTCCAAATCTGCAAGGTTAAATGTTCCATTTGCAATTTGGCCTTCCGGTATGAATTCGTCATGGACGATCCCTTGAGAACTGAAGGCGATGAATAGCAGCTTGATTTTTGGTTTGCATGTGAGCCTTCTTGGGGCGAGGTGATGTCATGTATCGTTCAGCACTTTGTCTTTTTGTCTCAGGATCACACTCAAACACCCATGATTCATCTCCTGTGATCACTCTGTTCAGGAAATTGAGCTCGCTTGTTGAAAGATTGCGTCACAATAGGGTAGCTTCTTCAACATTTCAAGAGTTTCTGAGGCACTTTTACTGATTTTCATGCAGAATTTGATCATGTACTGTTGCTCCAAACCTTCCTGCATTGTTCTATTGATGAGGTACTTAAGCAGGGTTTCACAAAAACAAACATCTGGGAACTGGGAAAGATAGAACGGAACTGAAACGGGTCCTAGCGCTTATCTGCCATCCCTCTCTAACTGACCTTGAACCACCATCCCCATTTCATTCTCAGGACAGACTCCATTTATTTTCACAGTTCAGTTCAATTTATATAGCACTTTTAACAATGGGCATTGTCATATAGCAGCTTTACAGAAATCCAGATATATATTTGAAATTTGTCCATGAGTGGTTAGGATTTCTGGAGCAGGGTAGAAGATCCTGAATGCTTAGTAACCTGTGAAATATTATACTTGAATCAAACAGTCATGTCTTCATTTTGAAAGGTGGGAAGTGTCTATGAGAAAGAAACACACCTTGAATACAATCTCCATCACAGTCCAACCATCAAATATTTTTTTAAAACAGGAGTGTGAAGTCATGTGTCCAGTACATTAACTGTAAAGTAATGTTTAAATGGCAGGGAAAGTTCAGCTAAATTTTCATCCATGGATTTGCTACCTATAAAGAACCTCTGCTTCTTTACATTACCTTACACACTTTCTTCTTATCCCTGATTTTAACTAGCCAGATGTAAGACAAGAATCCGGCTGCCTGTGAGACATTCGTGGTCTATCAGTGATTGAAATATAATAGTCATGTTGACTTATTCATGGTTGTCTGAGTTGCATAGAAATGTGCCCAAAGTCTTGACATATAAAAACTGAATCTCACCTCTCCCAACTTTTTTTTTAATCTCCCATTCTACTCACTTTCCTTTCCTTTCCCCTCTCCTCCTATGTGGAAAAGCTCCAGCAATCACAAATACAGCTTCCATGCACCACTGAATTCAAATCCATCTTGAGAGCAGGGTCTATTCTCTCTGTCTCTCGCTTTAGCCCTTTCAGCTGGTGCAGTACAGAGTTAGCAGAATACTAAACATCCAACCTACGCTAAGGGAACAACAGAGTGAAATGTCGGGGCATGACAATCTAGACAGAAGATTCAACTGAAAAAGAAATTGAAGAAAAAGGAAGATGAGAACGAATGAGAAGCGATTACCTCGAGTATATTCGACCATGTCTATTATATATGAGATTTTGTCCTATTCGTATTCTGTGTAATGGGATATCTGTGATCGATGTGATTGTGAGCTTCCTGGTAAAATACCAGTTTGAAGTTTGAAAAACACAAAGCCTAAAATCATACCAGTAAAGGTATGGCAATAATGTTACAGGTTTTAAGTGTGAAAACTGTAATATGGAAAAATAGCTACACTTAAAACTACTGTTTCTTTTCACACTCTTTCAGTCGGATAAATGAATTACAAAGTGTACATGCCGGTCTCATGCTGGTCCTTTACTTCTGTGTGAATTCAATAATAATGGCAGCTTCGTTTATTAGTCAAAGCCTGGCAACAACTGTAGCCTCGTGTACGCTTTAGAATTCACTTTCTATGTCTAGTGAAAATGTAGTGCATTACGCAAACACCCTTACAAGAACACAAAGGAAAACTGAGGCCCTTATCAAATAATGAACAATAGTTCCCTACAAAGCCAAGAGTCGAGGTTTCTTGCCGATAAGGCTTTAAATAAACACATTTCTGTTCTAACCTAAGTGTTTCAGCATCACCATCTTCTACCACAGCATCCCTGAATGTGAACCGGCTCTTACTCACTTCACTGTAAACTCTCTGACTAAAAATGTATTAACACACACATACGTATGTACAGACGCACACACACACAGGAAAGCGTGGCCCTCTCCCTGCACTCACACACCCTTAGGCAGGATGCACCAGCTCTCCCAAGCCCTGAGCAGCCCTCCAGGGTCAGGCAGAGGTCGAGGAGTGAAAAGCACTCCACCTCCAGAGAGCTCCAAAAGCACTCTTTCCCACAACACCACACCCAAGCAGCAGTGCACAGACAAGACCATTCGTCCAGTTCCTCTCCCAGGGGCCGTGGGCGCCTCAGTGCGGCTGTGGATACAGAACTCACACCAGAGCAAGGGGAAAAAAAAAAGACAAGCTTCTACAGACCTAACCAAATGGCATTAAAAGCTCTATAAATAGATCCATTCTGTGCCGTGTTCAAGTCAGTAGGGTGGTGCATTTGAAATGTCAGAGACAGCAGGACTTGTAAGCATCCACAGGACGATGCCGATTACGCAGCACTATTCAACATGACAGTCATTTGACAGTATCTCAGATCAGCAAACACAAACTGGCCCACACTACACCATTATATTAAGAATGAAACACTCCAGGGCATGCCGTTATAAAAAAATAATCAATAACAGTGTGGTGTGATGCGCTAGCACTGAAAAGTCGATCATTTTCCAATAACAGCACATCAAGAGGTTTTCATTCCTCTTATACAAAAGCAATTTGCCATCAATTACCATTTTGTATTAAAGAATGACATGCAGTAGCTTTTATTTATTTATAGTTTCTGTTATCACTTACATTATATCAGATACCTCTGTAACCAGGTTACATGTGTTTTGCATGATTTGTCATAACTTTGTCCACCATATCTAAGTTCTAACTATAGAAACAATAACATATTAAAACAAGTGTCTGAAATGGTACACGATAATGTGCAAATGGGATAAATACTTCAAAACATTGATGGCATCTGCACACCATTTATCAGTGCAGACGCCGCAGCAGGCACTGCATTTAGCCAGAATTTACTTCAAAAGTTGCATCATTCCAAAGATGAGATAAGGAAGCAATTTTTTAGAGTGCCACATTTTGGCACAATTTGGAAGAACGGCAGCAAGCATCTTACTCAGCAAAATCACCCACTCATTTCTGAGTCGCACAGAGTTGAATTGTTGTCAGAGTATGCCAGCCTTGAAGGGTGTCCTAACCATAATACACATCAAGTATCTTTTTTAAAATCACTACATAAGCATGGCGGCAC
>JAOVVG010000051.1:16305433-16318017 GCA_028566375.1 Leptodoras nelsoni | reverse complement strand
AGACACACACATACATACACAGACACACACATATACTTACACACACACATACATACACCACACATACCTACATGAGCAGCCCATTGTCTTGTTCTGAACCTACCTTCAGAGTACAGTACAGATAAATGTCAAGCTCCCTTAAGGTATCAGAAGGTCGTGTGACATGGGAGGAGTGAGGGGCTACCTCACGCAAGTGTGTGTAAGGAGAACGGGGTGTGGGGGCTAGGGATGCGAGTGATGGACATCGTGCAGCTCCAGTGAGCAATCCAGGCTACTTGGTCACTTGGACACGGAAAGTGATTCGACCCAGGAACTTGTCACGTTCATCATTGTTGCGCAGGTCGGATCCCTCCACCTTACACTCGATGGTCAGAAGCGCGTCAAAATCCTGCTCGGTTAGCTGCAGCTTCACTGCCACCAGTGGCTGCACATATTTAGGCTGCAAAAAGAAAATTATGGGGAATGCAAATGTTTAAAAACCTGGCACTCTGAGGCTTTAGACGGCATTTATGACTACAGATTTTAAACCACCATTTTCCCAGGTATCACAGCTTGTATGCACGTACTGACAAATATTCTAGATGGTATAATTGGGCATTTGGATATAAACCCTACATGTAGATTATGCTGTCCACTAAAGACCAAAATGCTGGCCAAATGTTTTATCATCACACTGCATGAGCTATAAGTAAAAGGAAAAATGGCAAAAACAGAAGCGGGCAAACTTTTTTTGGCTCAAGGCCTACATAGCTATAAACAGTTGTATTATACCTTATGCAGGTTTAAACTGGTATATTTTATTTTCTTAAGCTTAGCAAACATGTCCTCACTGATTATTTCGTCTCAGTGGGTAATCTTTCTGAGTAACATGCACTGAAGTTATACAGTTTTCATCTGATTAAGCCTTTATCTTGATAACAGTCTTTTTTCTACTTCCTTTACAAACTTGGCTACTAGTTTCAATAACACAATGTAAATTCTAGCAAAGTAACCAACACTAGACTAGTACTGATTTAGTTTTTAATAACACAATATAACTTGGTAAATGCCTTTAGTCACCCCAAACAAGGTGGCTTAATTTTGGCTGGTTTACTAGCATACTTGGCTACTCTTTTCAATATTAGCAAGCTTGCTTTCACACATGGCTAGTTTTAATATTTGGAGGGCTAATACTTGCTAACAAACCAGATTACTAGTCTCAGTCAGGCATTAATTACAGTTACATTAACAAGCTTCTTAGCTGAGCTACTTATACGATAATCAGGACATGTCGGTGATCGTATGCAACTGGTAAAGACAGACAGGGGCTGGTAGAAAGGCCCCATTTTCTCAGGCTGTAAACTTGCTCTAGTCTAAGCGCTCTATTAGCCTAATCCTCATGTGACACATTGTTGGTAAAGTTTGCATGTTGGGTAGAAAAACGCAGCCTGAGACAGCTTCATTTCAGCTTTTCCTTTTCAACAGTTTCAATTCAAAAGTAAAAAAAGGAACTAGATTTCATTATTTTACACTGCATTTACTGTCAGCTTGACACATGCTTTCTCACAGTACTGGGGGTAGAAATGTCTCTAATCTCCTGCACAGTGAAATTGTCCTTGTAGTTTTATGACATATGGCATAAGCATAATGAAATGTAAAAAATGACAAGGAAATAATTACATGTGAAAATGACAAATATTGAGTAATTTTCTTTTCAAATAGGGATCCTAAAAGTGCCTGATAGGCCAGATCTGACCTACAGGCATGTAGTTTGTACTTTCCTGATACAGAGGATGGAAAAGTTCTGTAGTACGGAATGAACACCAGAATTATGGATATTACTCATGTTACCACTACCAGGGCTAATTCTGATTCTGGTATTGACCGCTTTCCTTTTGTTATGATACTCACTTGTGCTTTCATGCCATAGTAGGGGAAGTACATCTTGTCAATGTGCCCTTTAGTTGGGAAATACTGCATCTGCAGAGGAGCTTCTCTCTGAAACAGAAAGTGGATGAAGGGTGAGATTGCACTCCTGTTCGTTACTGTGAATGGTACTCGATGTGTCCTGTGCTGTTGCCTATAGCAACAGGCTCTTCTCACCCGACTAGCTGAACTGGGTGATGGCCAGGTGACACTTTTAACAATATGTTACTATTCTTGATATACAGTCAGGAACAGAAAGTACAAAAACACACTCTAGTTGTAGTACATACACCTCTCATTTTAGGATGCACACACATTCTTCTGACATACACTGTCAAGAGATAAGACATTCCAGTAGTTTGATTTGCATGTCCAAATAATAACAAATGTGTTTTCTAATGAAAACACCTTATATCCAACTGCTTAACACTGAACAAAATGATGGAATCACATAAATTCACACACATCAGCAACTGGGTTCCTTTAGCTTTCACAACAATAATTTTTCTGAGCTGGGAAAGAATAACAATGGTTGGCTACCCAAGGGGAACAAAATATATATTGGCTACCCAAGAGGAATAAAATATTTATATATTTAGTATTTATAAAATAAATACTTATTTTATGCTATAAGATTACTCCTAGTACAGTTTTACTTTCTTGCACTGCTCTAATCTCTCTGTGATTATCAATCAGCAGTTGTTTTCTCCAAAATAGGTCCTAACATTAGACAGTAGTTTATAATACAAACTGATCATTTAAACCAAGAACATAAGGGCGAAATTAAAGTTCTGATAATTAAACATTCAATTTATTTTGAAGACTATCACAAGGTTTCACAAGATTGACCCTTCCTGCTTGGAAATAGGCATATTCATATTCTTAAATGTTAATGCCATAGAATAAACTATAGGAACCATTCATTTAAATGTTTCTATTGGTCTGGTGTTTCACTTTGAAAATGTCGGCGATCCATTTTTCTAGTGGTGTTTCCATCATTTTGCAAACAATAAGCAATTATTCAGGTAAGCAGTAGTAAAAGTGCAGCTCTTCATGTGTGGCTTAACCTTGTAATTATGTTATGACATGATAATGAAGTAATAGGTGAATCGTGTGTGAGGGCTGCATCTTTAAAATCAGATATATTTAGATACTCTGAGAAATAACGAAGACTGAAAGAAGGATTTACACACAACAGTCTATGGGATAAAAAGCTAACTTGCTAAGCTTCAAACTAGGGCCTGTATGAATAAAGCCTCAGAATAAAACTGTGGTCTTGCCTGCCAAAAATTGGGGGAATTTACTCTTATAAACGAGCATGTACTCAGGAGTGCTTCAGAGGTTACTTTACACAAATACTCCTAGTCCTCGTCGGAAACATTAGTGTTCTCGTTCACTCTTATTATTACTATTGTTCTGATAAATCACTGGTGTAATTGTGATTTGTGTGAAGCCTACTTCCCCCCCCCTATATCCACTGGCTCATAGTACAGTTTACGTCTTACATCATGCTTATTTACTCTTTGGATTAACACCAAAATTTGCTCCGAGAAAGTTCAGAACATTAGCAGACGTGTAATCAGGTGTAACAATTACAAGATCACAGTACAGCTGCTTATAGTTGTTCAATTTAGCCATTTAACAGTAACACTTACTGTTCTGTGTATATTTACTATTTTGATTCATTTTCTCACAACTGTAACTAAAGTACAGCTTTGGAGGTGAAATGGATCGCCACTGTGGAAGATGCGTCCTGCCCACCGTAGACCGTCATTCATTCAGGTAGGCAGTCAGGTCAAGCAACACAAACCGCTCATTTATAGATCAATGCAATCTCTAACAGAAGCACTAAAGCGTTAAAAGCATTAGAGCAACCTGCGGGAATCAAGCTCTTAATCTCTGTTAGAAGGTGAAATCAGAGGAGCAGTATGAGAACAGCCTGTTTCCTAAAATGAATAGGGCACCCTTCCTGTTGTCCTTGTATACCTTCAAAGATTACTACTGTTTGCAATCAAGTAATCAAAGGGGAGGGTGTCTGAAGCTAGGGAGGAAATTAGAGTAGGTCTGCTAGGGATGTAGGATGACTAACCAGTTTCCCCCAGCTAAAAAAAAAAAATCCACTTACTTACTGATCATATTGTGTCATGTCATGATAAATATGTTGAACATCCACCATCATGTAGGTACTAGGGATGGTAATATTCACAGATTTTTTTTTTATTCCAATTTAAAAAAGGATACAATTTGGGAAGAACACAGAATGCATTTTGTCCAACATCTTTACATCGGTGAAATCCAGTTTATTGGATTGGATTATCCCATTCCCTTTTTTTCCTTGTAATGGCTTAAAAAGATTCCATTCCTGGGGTCACCATGGCTTGATCTGGCATAGGTATTTACACCAGATGCCCTTCCTGACACAACCCTCCCACTGAATGGGCTGAGGACTGGCACTGTGTGTGGACAGTACCCATTGGTGGCTGGGTTAAGCATTCCAATTGAAACTTCCAATTAACAACCCGGAGTCCTAACCTACTGGGCTACTACTGCCCTGACTATCCTATACCTGTTCCTGACCAATAATTTGTGATCAATAGAAGGAAGCGTGCTCTCTCTCATTTCCACTGCTGTCGGTGGCCGGTTCTCATCAGGTCTCAAGTCAAGTCCTGTACCATACTAAATTGCATAGCTTAATATTCATTTTCATCGCACTGTATTGCAATTAACTGTACTGGGTTTAATCAAATCCTATTGTACATCATATTGCATTAGTATCTGCTTCATACACCAATCAGTGATTAACAGTAAAACCACCTCCTTGTATCTACACTCTGTCCATTTTATCAGCACCACTGACCATACAGGTGCACTTTGTAGTTTTACAGACAGAGATTCTAATCCATCTGCTTTTCTGTTTTTTAGCCTCCTTTTTTGCTGTTCTTCAGTGGTCAGGACCCCCACAGGACCACCGCAGAGCAGATATTATTTGGGTGGTGGATGATTGTCAGCACTGCAGTGACCCTGATGTGGTAATGGTGGTGTTAGTGTGTGTTGTGCTGGTACGATTGTAATTGTAGAGATAGACTGTAATGGTAGAACTGCAAAGTGCAGCTATACAGTAAGTGGAACTGAATCACTGAAACTGAATTCCTGATCAGTCTATGTGCCATCAGTCTATGGATAATTGGCAATGCATTGAGATGTGTTATCTTTTATTAGCCTCAGTGATGGAGATGCACATCCCTAGTAGATACAGTAGGTGTCAAAATTGAATTATTAGCTACAATACTACTTTAGCTGGACTATGTGAACTCAATTATATAACTACAAGCAAGATACTAATCAAAATATCAGTAATCATTCCTTTTTGCCATTTGATGCAACTGACCAAATGAATTCTGCTACCCGATTGTTTAGAGTTACAGCTAATTTATCCAGGGAAAAGGTTCCAGTTCTGAAAAAGGAATAATAAACCTTAGAATTTCTTTTTCCCTGTTTCCTTTAGCTGGGGGTTTGAAGGTATACAGTACACCGTGTCTTGCATGAGGGAATACTAAAGTGCCAGACACAAGCAGTAGAGGACAGGAACCGAAAGAGAAGCAGCAATGTTATGAAAAAGGGGTCAGAACAAGGTCCCAGATGACAGCAGGGAAGTTGGGCCTCAATTCTTACCACAAGTGAACTGCCAATGCAGCATGGAGAGAGACCATACACAAACACATGATTGAAAACCAAAAGGAACACATACTCATACGTTAATTATAATGAACCAAAAAACAATCAAAAAAACCAACAAAACAAAAAAACCATACCTCACATACACGGTTGATTATAATATACATATACACAAGCAGGAAGGTGGTGTGCTTTACCTTGGCGGTGCAGTTGATGTACGGCTGTCCTCGGGGCATCAGACCTATAACCTACACAATACAACCAAAAAACAGAAAAAGTACAAAACTGTAAAAATGGCTTCTTGTACTTATTTACAAAATCCTTCACAAATACAGACCAAGCACCTAAAATCAATAAACTCCAGTGAAATGGATTCAAAGGAGTGATGAAAGATGAACATGAAAAAAGATAAAAAAAACAAGATGACCTTGTTCATCAAAGCAAAAAGACAAAACCAGGGAAATGATATTCAAAATCAACGAATGTACTTATTTCACAATATATTTCAAAGCAGTCCAATATTTTTCTATTTAATCTCTATCTACCACTGCTGTAGCATGAGCAAAGAGTAGATTTGACACATTTTCCTGTCCCATGTACTACAATCTAAGTTACTGGCAGCAGTGGTGTCTGTGGAGTGAATAAATCCTTTTTTGTGCAAAACTTAATTGCTAATCCTTCCATCAAACATACTAGTAAATTAATAAAGCTTACAAATCATTACTACATTTTCGGAAGAAGGATGATGTAGTTATGCGTTATGTGCACTTGAGCACCAGAAAAACCTTCAGGGTTGCTCAGCTTGTAATGCTCAGAATTTCTATTGAGTTATCGAGTACAATTTTAAACTATTTAAAGCATATTACCAGAATTCATCCATAATTCAATAACAAAGAATACCATTGCAAGTGAATTTTGAGTTTTCTATTATCAGTACAGGGAAACACTATGATGAATGCAGTGGATAGATAAAAAGTGAATTCTTTTAACTGCACCCAACTCATTTTTTTATACATGTGGATGACTATGCATATTGTCCAAAACATAAGGAAGGTCTTGAAAGAAAAACAGAAGAGTGACAGCTGAGACTGGATGGGAAACATTAGGGAAAAGCGTGAAGAAGAAAAACTGTAGAAATTATAGGCTTTATTGTAACATATACTAGCGCATCTCAAAAAATAATATTGTGAAAGTTATTTTTTGTTCATAATAATTTAAAAAGGTAAACTGTCATATGTTTTATTCATTACACATGAAGTGACATATTTCAAGCTTTCTTTGTTTTCATTTTGATTTTTATGGATTATGAAAATCTCTCAGTCTAGTTCAGCACACGCAACCACAATCACGGGGAAGACTGCTGACTTGACAATTGTTCAGAAGACGTTCATCGACTGTCTCTACAAGGAGGGAAAGCCACAGAAGGTCATCGCTGAAAAGGCTGGCTGTTCACAGAGTGCTGTATCAAAGCCAAGTAATGGAAAGTTGACTGGAAGAGGAACCAGGGATGACTGCAGCCTTGAGTCGATTGTCAAGAAAAGTCGATTCAGGAAGTTGAGAGAGCTTCAGAAGGAGCAGACTGAGGCTGGTGTCAGTGCATCAAGACGGACATCTCCAGGAAAGAGGCTACAACTGCTGCATTCCTAATATGAAGCCACTTTGAAGCATCTTACCTGGGCTACAGATAAAAAGAGCTGGACTGTTACTTAGTGGTCCAAAACTTTTCAGATGAAAGTATATCATCATAATTTTGCACTTAATTTAGAAATCAAGGTCCTAGAGTCTGGAGAAAGAATGAAGAGACACAGAATCCAAGGTGTTTGAAGTCCAGTGTGAAGCTTCTGCCATCTGTGATGGTTTGGGGTGCCGTGTCATCTGCTGGTGTTGGTTCCCTGTGTTTCAGTAAGTCCAAAGTCAACTCAACCATTTTAGAGCACTTTATGTTTCCATACCGTGTTCTTTCATATCTAAACTCAAATGTATGAATAAGAGGCAAAAAAATATATTATTTATCAATGAAACAAAATGCGGAGCCCAACACGCCATTGAAGAAAAACAGAACACGTACCGTTTGTGACTGTAGTATCTCTCCCAACTGCTTTTTTTCATGATCCAGTGAACAAATTCTGAATTGCCTCACCATTATCTTTTCACATAAATACTTCCTCCAGGTTTGAATTTGCTGACAAGCTTTACAGACATTCCTTTGCCAGCAAGACGTAGCACCTGCCCACAGTGTTACTGTGTTTGATTGGCCACCTGACTCTTGGGACCTGAACCCCATAGAAAATATATGGGCTTTTGTCAAGAGGAAGATGTGAAACACCAGACCCTGTAAATCAGAGGAGCCGAAGCTTCTGGGCATATTTCTATGAGCTAGAAGCCAAACTGATCAAAATTACATCAAAAAAGGTTTGAAATGTGTCACTTCACATGTAATGATTATAAAATGACAAAAATAAACTTTTTCATGATATTCTATTTTTTTAGATGCACTTGAACATGTATAGTGAAATTCTTCCCTTTTCAGCTTATTAGGAAGCTTTGTTCAGATCACAGGGTCAGCCCATATAACCTGATCCCAGCCCTTGAGCTCCTAATCTTCTGATCAGTAACCCAGAACCTTAAACACTGAGCCATCACACTCAGAGACAGGCCTATAAACATGCCACCAGGGCAGTGGTGGCTCAGTGGTTAAGGTTCAGGGTTACTGAGCAGAAGGTCAGGAGTTCAAGCTAGCACCACCAAGCTACCACTGTTGGGCTCTTGAGCAAGGCCCTTAACCCTCTCTGGTCCATGGGCACTGTATCATGGCTGACCGTGTAGTCTCACCTCAACTTCCTAACAATGCTGGGATATGCAAAGAAAAGAATTTCACTGTGTAATAATGTATATGGGACAAATAAAGACTTCTATCCATCCATCCACAGACGACTGACAGGCATTGCATTTGATTCTTGTGCCTAATGTGAGCCAATATAAACTTCATTCATCCAGACGACTGAAACATATTGCCCAGATTAGAAGCAAATTCCTTTAATCTCTAACAGTATTTGTGCTGAGGACTCACCCGATTCAGCTTGATCAACACACAGGGCTGTCCCTCGCTATAACCAAAGGATGTATCAGCCAGGCCAGAACACTGACGCAACTGACTACGCTTGAACTGGCAGATTTTTTTCTCTTCTACATTTTCCTGCAAAAAATAATTGCCTTCTGGGCATTGTTCATTCTGCTCCTGCTTCATATCATCATAATCTGCATGGAAAAAGAGAGCATAAGAAGGTGAGAATAGTAGCTAACCATCACTAGGGCAAAAATAGTCTAGTGTGAATATTTAATCAATACACATCAATATTCTATGATACATAAGTGAAGGTTTTGAAATCAGGTTTATTTGCAAGGGATCTCAAAGGAGCATGTTGTGTTGGAGCCCTCATCATCCACTGCTTTGTGGCTAACTGCAAAATACTGCATACTCTAGCAGCTTCCTCAAGATGTGGGAAGGTACGAGTCATCTTGGGTCCTCGATGTGCTCAGCACATAACTAAGACAGTGTTGTTGAGGTGTGCATCCAATACCACTGAAGCTTCAATAACACAAGTATCTTATTCTGAAAATCTTTTTATAGAAAGCATGGTGGTGATGGAAGCACCTCTGAATGTGCCAAGAGCTCTGAGTCAGACAGGCAACATTCACTGGCAGTTGGAACTGAATGGCAGCTGTCTTTGACAGACTCCTGTGCAGAGCAGCTCTATTTAGGGACCACACTGCCCACCCCAGTAAGACAGAGGCCAAGAAAAGGAGGCCTAAAAATTGCCTCCTTAAAACCATCACCTCAACAGGAAACTGCATCAGTCAGGACATTCCTTCTTTTGCTGTGAAGAATTCTCCATTTCAAATTCAGTCACTGACTTGCTCACTAGGTCACTGGGTACAAAAACCAAGCACAGACTGGATCATTTATACATGTTCTCAAAGCATATAAAGAAACTTAATAACCTTTTAAATCTATTCAAACAACAACAGAAGGCTCCAGTGCAGGCCAAGCAAAATGAATGGGTAACCACAAAGAACAAGGAATGAGATGCCATAGGAAATCTATTACTGATTGCAGGAATTGTTCCATTACACCAGTAACATAGTGGAGGTCTCTGGCAACCACTTTAGCCAACAATCTTAATTTTAATGTTTGAAACTGATCCAGTGGTTAAAATGGTTGTTTCCATGACAGGTCCATCATCCACCAAGTTTTATATCCTACTTCAAAAAGAAAAAACTGGCCTGGTTCATACAGCATCTTTTGTACAAAGACACTGAATAGTGTGTGTGTGTGGTCTATATTCCCCCCAACTGACTGGATGGATAATGACAAAGCAGACTAATCTGCCCCAGTAGCAACAGTGTACCACTACTAATCACACAGGTTAATTTTATGGGTAAAATCATTCAAATGGGTCATTTAATCTAAATTCATTGTTCCTTCAACTTAATGGTGAATGTTTATGGCTGCTACACATCTACAACATGACTGAACAGCCACCCGAAAACTCCCAGATGATGAAAATGATTTCCGTCAGTCTTTCACTGTGACCACTAAGTAAAAGAACCCATTATTCTTCCAACAATTTAACATAAAAAAAAAACAGACACTATCATTTAAAAAACTATTATGGGCTTCAATAGAGTTCTACAAGAGCTCCTTTATCCAGCAAGGGACGTTTGGCATTCTTATCAATTATCCCTATGCATTATTTTCATATAGGTATATACTGTGTGTTCTTTCAAATCTGAACTCATTTATGAGCAAGGGGCAAAAAAACCCTTTTTTATTTATAGACTAAACAAAATGCAACACACCAGGAAGATCTTTAAAGAAAAACAGAAGACTGACGGTTTGTGACTGAAGTCTCTCCTCAAACTGCTTTTTTCACACGATCCAGTGAACTTCTGAATTGTCTCACCATTATCTTATCTTTTCACAGAAATACTTCCTTCAGGTTTGGATATGAAAGTGGCCATTAGCTGTTGTGGAGGAGACAACATTTCCTTCGCTTTTTTATTGTTGCTTACTCAACCCTGGCGTCAACTCCACCCAAACATACTTCCTACTTCTAGCCAGTAATATCAAATATCAAATGACTTTCAAGTATTTCAAAATGGCATTTCCACTTGAACCGTTCTAAATGCTTATTATTCAGGAGCTCTTGGAGTGCACTCAGAGTTCTCCTGCAGTTCTACACATTTTACAAAAGGAGGCAGTACTAACCCTGGAGGAATTTCTCCAGTTCCTCAACGTAACTGCTGTACTGTTTCGGGTTAGAGAAGTTTACTTTGATGTCCAAAGACTTGGGCCTGATCATCATACCTGTCAACACAGCAGCAAGACAAGTTCATATATTTTATTTAGTAAATACATTCATATCATTCAATTCATTTCATGGATAAACTTTTCACTTTCAGGGATGCACAGCAAACAGTGATGCTTATAAATTAACATCAGACCCCATAATTGCTAAAACTGCTTGAACTCAGGACAATGTCTGGAGAATCAGGTCCCTTTCGCACATATAGCACACGACAGTTTCAGACGCATTCTCACCTACTGGAAATACTTCAGCTGATTTGGGTGAGGGGTGGCACCTAGGCAGAGTGTACAGGAGGAGGCTGGACATGAAGCAAAAAAGTATGCAGTGGAAATCGCTGTGGCAATCTTGTCTTGTCGCTCATTAAATTTGTCTTAGGATTTCATCATCAGCCCTTACTGACAGAAGTTCCAGTGTCTTGTCGGCTCTCCGGTTAGGCATTTTTGTTGCCATCATGAAAATGAACCTTCTGTTTCACCCTTGGACGCTTGTATTCTTTGTTTTGTGCCATTCTCATGATAGAAATGCAACAACATGCCCACGCTGTCAATTCTCCAGGCAATGACCTGCTCCATTTACACATGGGCTCAATCGGACACTACACAGGGTTTGTACAGGCAGCTGGCAGTGTAAAGTCTGTTTTATATCTGTCCAACTGACTTGTACATTTGCATTCTCACTTAAAGAGCCTCTGGGTAATGTGGATGTGTGAAACAGGCTTTAGACTTGACTGAATACCGATTTGTTTGTTTGTTTATTAGTTTTTTTTAACATCATAGCATTAGTGGCTATTCATCAATACAAAGTCTTTCATCAGTTCAACTTCAGGGGCAATTTTGTATGTCCAATTCACCTAACTTGCATGTCTGGACTGTAGGAGGAAACAGGAGTACCCGGAGTAAGTTCACACGAACTGAATACTGATCTGATCCAGGATACATCAATATAACCAAAGAGTTGAAAAGTCTCATAACATTGTTATTATTTTAGTAATAAAATACTGATAATCAGGTATTGCTTTCACAATGTGAACCTTAATCAGATTTTTTTAATGGGCTTTTAATTACTCACCTTTTGGATAGAACTGAAAATAGTACAATTCAAGATGCTTCATCAGACAAGGATGAAGCTTCATACTTCAGAGCAATGTAAGGTGAATTAAGACAAAGGTGCATGGTGGGTTAAAGGTAAATTATTTCCCTAGATTCATACTACATATGGAGGGCATTTTCAAAACTAAAGCAACTATTTTTTCATCCAAAATATTTAACATCACATCCAAGTATACAATAAAATTACATCAACATACGTAGGTTTTAAAGGAGGGTATATTCTGCGCCAGTTCGATTTGACAAGACAGAGCTAATGCATATGACTGTATACTTGCCTGTAAAAATCATTGTTAATCATTCTGGAAAAAATGAATATAGAAGAAGGAATAACATGCATGTTTATTTTCATTGGCTGCTGGGGTTTTGTAAAAAAAAACAAAACATTAAAGCAACATTCATACAATCTTCATTAACTGCTTTATCCAAGTCAGCAGCAGGGTGGACCCAGAGAACATACCCTGAATGTCATTCACACGATCATTCTCACCTAGGGCTAATGGACTGGAATGTTTTAGAAGGAACGCAC
>JAOVVG010000051.1:16277225-16288058 GCA_028566375.1 Leptodoras nelsoni | reverse complement strand
AGTTGCCGGCTGGGCACCGGCTCCCCCGTGACCCTGTAACTGGGAATAAGCGGTACAGATAATGACTGACTGACTGACTGAAGTATTATGTTTCTCTGTGTGTGATCAAATTGTTATACATCATACAGGGGTATGTAAAGTAAAAACTATTTACATTTTAGTTGGGATGCAGCCCTGTTATTGAAAACCCATTTACCCACTTAAAGGAAGAGTGAAATAAGTCTCATGAAAAGTAAGTTTCCTGGCCATTTCAGATAGCATGGCCAAGAAAAAAGTCCTTTTTTGCCCGATAGAAACGGTCAGTTTCAAATACTGACAGTAATGCTTGTCTCTATCAGCTCAACAACTTAACTCTCTTACTAAGATTATATCTACAAAGATAATCAATTTTAAGATTTTTTTATTGTAAAAATGTTTGTCATGATGGTGAAAGTGACTTTTAAAGTTTTTAAGTTTATAGCGTAATAGCTTGGACCTTCAACAGAGTTACTATCAACCCTGTATTAATTGAAAAAAAAAAAAATCAAAAACAGATGCTAAACAAAACTCTATTCATGTCTAATGTAGATAATTAAGAAGTTATATGTGGACTTCTGCATTGTGCATTTACCTTATACACACAAATGTTTCACATGCATGCATATACACTCACCAGCCATCTTAATAGGAACCTTTGTACACCTGCTCATTAATGCAATTATCCAGTCAGTCAATCATGTGGCAGCAGTGCATTGCATAAAATCAAGAGCTTCATTTAATGTTCACACCAAACCTCAGAACGGGAGAAAAGCTGCTCTTAGTGACTGACCATGACATGGTTGCTGGTGCCAGACAGACTGCTTTGAATATTTCAGAAACTGCTGATTTTTATGCAAATCATTCTCTAGAGTTTATACGGATAGGTACAAATAAAAAGTATACCGTGAGCAGCGGTGCTGTGGGCCAAATTGTGAGGTCAGAGGGCGATGGCCAGACTGGTTCAACCTGACAGGTAGCCTATGGAGAGGCTCATGATGACATCAGGTTCCATTCCTATCACCAAAGACCTGAGGCTATAGTCCGCTTCGGTTCACCCAAACTATACCAGGAGACGTTTTCCAATATTCAACTGTCCAGTTTTGTAGGAGATGAGGGGAAAATAAAATCTTTTGGCAGAAAACCCAGTTTGAAATTCCATACTAATGAAAGTTCTGCTGTGTTTGCCCAAACCATACAAGGTGATATTTATTCCCCATTTTCTCCCTAGTTTTGCCTGCAGTTTGGACACTCATGAATGGCTAGTGCTAGTGATTGACAGGGTGAGTGAGTGTGCCATCCGTCCCACCCAGAGACTTTTAAGATCCTGATGTGCATCATTTACATCTTGTTTAGACTGCTTGATCATGTGATATTATTAGTTTACTTTTTTGCCAAAATGCATTGCATTGAATTGTACTTTTTTGCTAATAATTCAGTATTAGTGTAAAGTACATTGCTACCTGATGTGCATGTTTTTATGTATGACACTCAGATGTTCAGGTGTTTAACAGGACTATGTGTTTTCCGTGTTAAGGAAAAAGCATTAACATCTAAAATCAATGTTAGCCTTCAGTCAGATCCACCAATACAAGAAGCCATTTAGGTGAGTTACATGAAAGTATCAATATTGTAATGGGTATAACAGGCAAGAGAAATATTTCAAAATGTACCACAGGACTTGTGAATGTAATCTTTCAGAACAATAAAAAGACATAATGGCTGGTTGTACAGAATAACGATTCGCTGAAGACACACAGAGGTAACCAAAATTATACATTTATGTATACATATACATACTGAGTTACATTTCCAAACCAAAAAAGGAACCATCAGAGAAAAATACAAGTAATAATAATATTATTCTTTTGGGTTTTCAAATAAGATTCCAGGTTTAAAATGCTGACCTGAGCAGGTCAAAGAGGGAAATGTCCCTGGTTTTGGCCATTTCATATCCACTATAAATTTCTAGCAAAAAAAACAAACAAACAAAAAAAAAAAACAGACATTAGCGGAAGATGCTACTCTACACATCACACTTACAAAAACCCTTCACTCCCTAGCATGCGTCTCTTCAGGGCACATGCACCCAGACAAATATGCTAATTTCATTATAGTAATTTCATTTTTCTCCATTTTATTCTATTGCAGTAAATGGCAAAGAAATGAAGTAACTAGGCAATGCACAACAAAACCATGAAGAATCTTATGAAAACAAATGATTTTTTTTTCCTTTTCTGAAGAGCACAGCAATTCCTTCCACACCGTGAACATGAAATCAGTTTTCTTAACAGCATGTGTGGGGGAAATGCAAACAAAAAACAAAGCAATAAACCAGTGGCTGTTGTCTAAACACAAGGAATTACAAGGATAATGAGTTCATCTTAGAACTGGACAGTAATAAATACAGTGGGACGTTACTGAGTGAATGGATGTTTTTGAGGCAGTATGAAGACCAACTGAAAGCTGTGTAAAATTCCTGCCTGCACTTACACTCTCCTCATGCCTGACCTGAAGTTTGCTGGCATACTTAAGGAGAAAAAGCACCATTAGAACACAACTGATCAATCCTCCTCAAGATACAAAACCAGTGTGTGTGCATGTTTGGGTGCACATGCACACAAGAGAGACAGACTGATAAAAATAGAGATCGATATATAGAGGGATAAACAGATGGAGAGTTTGGAATATCACGTCACAAGCAAGTGGAAGCTTATTCCCGGTGTCTCACTCCACCAGTTGATTGGGCAGAAAGTCAAATGGCGGGACAGAGGCCCAGTCTCAGAGAAGCAAAAAGAGTTAGAACACTCATATCTGAGATCATTCTGGAGACGAAGGCTCATCCTCGTCATCATCATCTTCATCTTCATCGTCGTCATCATCCTCCTCCTCGTTGAAGGAGCTGGGCGTCTGACCCCGAGACTCCGAGGTGTATGAGGGAGCGGTGCTGCTGTGACTACAGGGAGAGAGATGAAGCCACTGGTATAAATATCAGTCAGGCACATTACACAGTCTGAACATTTCTGATCCCAAAGCTTCCCACATATTTCCAGAGATATAGACAAGTCAGTTGCATGTGTATAACAGGAATCTTTCAGTTATAAATTGACCAAAAAGCCCAAAATGTTCATTACTTTGCTTTATCCAGCTACCACTCTGAATGCTGGTGCTAGCAACGGGTAAATGAGCAATTACTCAAATGTAACAGGAAGTTAAACATTATGAGAAGTGTCCCATACTATACACTAGCAGGCATAAAGCTTCATTTTAAATTAATATAATAAACAGAACTAAGCTTTACAACATTGTAATTACAATCAACTGTACCTTGTATAATTGGGAGTGGTTCTGTTGGATTTCTTGGCCATGCCTAGGAAAAGATTAAACACAGAAACAAGAATATTAATCATTATAAATATGAGCCTTTTATGAGCACCTCCAGTCTTTGAATACTTTTCATGGCTGTTTGTAGAAAGTCTGTAGTCTGAGTGATATCCTTACACTATGGTGATGTTACAGTTAACACTTAATTTCTAGGGTTAAAAAAAGTGTTTAATTAAACTACATTTATTGTTTTAATTACTGTATCTTTGTTGCTCTGATAAGATTAGAGTCAGACCAGATAAAAGGCTGTTTGATTGATTGATTGATTGATTGACTGATCAGGTTTAGTGCCATGGTAACAGCCTTGGGTTTATCCTGGAAAGAGGTGGTGAAAATAGGTTAATTTTGGACATTACTGTACAACAGTGTATTTTAGGCTAGGTTTTCTACATTCAGTTAAATGAGTGGATTCCGTCCTCTAGCTGATAAAAAGTCCAGTCCAAATTTAATCTGGGCAGGGGATACTGTTTTGACGGTTGGCGGATAGAGGGGCGTGGCAGTGGTTGCAAATGGGAGTGTCCTCGCCCCTTTTAAAGGCATGTTTAAGTCTGGTGGCACACAGAGAAAAGCATAGGTCTCTAGGGTTATTTTATTTGTAATGAATGCATATATTCATAATGAATGCATATATGAAGACACTTAGACTAAAGGTGCAGTCAGCACTTGAAATCTAGCAGCAAGTCAGAACTGACAGGCACGCAAATACCTTTACACTTTCATTTACGTTTAAGTTTACAGCATTTAGTAGACACCCTTATCCACCCTTATTTTTTGTAGCCTCTATCAAAAACATATAGTCAAGATAGTTCACTATATCAGAAAGTAAGAATACCATCGAGCTGAATCACTGTGGGGGATTAGTACAGTATTAAAAACACACAGGTTAAAAAAAAAATACATCAAGTAAATGCAAATTCAAGTGCTTAGTGAAGATGGAGATGCCAGTGACTCAGCAGTTTAACAGTTTATTTTTCATCCTGTTTACATATCCTGGAAGAGCTAATGCTCAGAACCATATATCTGATGAGATATTTCATTGTCTCTGCTGAATATTATACATCTTGTTACAAATTCAAATTTGCTGACTTCACTTTTAAATTAGCACACAAATATGAAACAACAGAAAGACTTCTTGTATTTGTGATGGATAAAGCAGCCTACCTGTGACATAGCACTCTAGTGATTTGGGCACAAGGGACTTGGCCACACTGAGGTTCTCTGCGGTGCATGTGCCGTTCTCCAGCCCCAGAGACATACCCATCCTCTTCAGGATCTCAATGTCATCATGGATCTCAAACATGTTGTCAAAGTTAAAGAGGTATTCACATCTGCAATGAGAAATGTATAGATCTATGTCAGACTATGTTTGCTAGAATGATCAAACATAAAGGGGGTAATTATCACAAGAGCTGAGAAGAGTAGAATTAGAAAATAAATAAATATTTCCTTGTGAATCTTGGTGAATATTTTAAGTTTGAGAACATAAAAAGAGATCTGGTTTATAATCCAGCCACAGATGGCATAGGCAGATTGAGAGAGAGTGAGAGAGCGAGAGAGAGAGATAGAGGAAATGAGATAGATGTACTTGTCACTGGAGATGGAGCAGTCAATGACTGTGCGCACGTCTGTATTGAGAATGATGAAGGGCAGCTGAATGACAGAGCCGGGTGGAGGTCGGGATTTTGAAGCCACTTCACTGGCCTGATTCCTCTTCACCAGGTTCTTAAAGGCTATCTGCTGCTCAAGGGGACAGACAGAGTGGTCAGTACATTACGTAAGATGTACTGCAAGCTGTTTAGTGTGCCTGTGGCTCTCCTTGTTCAAACATGGAACGTGTGAGGAGCCTTCAAAGCAAATTCATAGAAACCGCCACAGATACACAACCACGTGTTACATTCCATCAGCAGGACCTCCACAGCTTTTTCCTGCAGAAACTCAAGTGCTGATTCTAACACAGTAATACAATTTCTGTAGAACTAAATATAACCTCCAGCTAAACAGGGTGTAATGATTTATTTTCTAACACATGTAGTGTGTGGAAGAAGGTTGTGCAGGTGGGGTGAGTTTTAAATTTCAGTGTGTGAGGGAGAAGACACTTGCGCCTCTCCCCTGCCGAAACAATTAATACACTGAGAGTGCTGTTATGTGCAGACCCGATTAACAGTGACCTTTCCCAATTTCCTATATTCTGCCCCTCGATTAGTTCCATCCTTGCACTGGGATAAAGCCTGGCTATGGGTGCTAATGATATGCTAATAGAAATCTCTTTCACTCTGGATTCTTTTCCAAGTCTTAACATGTGATCTTAACCCAGGAACATAATCACAATACAATAACAGATCATTTTACTAGTATTGGTATAGTTTTAATGCTCAAGATCTAGTAAAACTGTCCTACAATCCTTTCCTACTTTAGCAGTATCCCTGTGCAATATCAATTATGCCCACAATACCCTTATATCCATGTGCCATTCCAAACAGCTTAGCCAGCTGGTTAACTGCTCGTATACTAGCTCATATTTGTCACAAGTAGACAGGAGTTAGATTTCAGTATCCGAGTCCTTATTTGCATCACTCTATTCTCAGTGTCAATAATATGCCATAACAAGCTGGATACTGTTCAACACAAGTGTCAGCTGAAATGGCTATGACCACCACCACCACCACCATCATCATCATCATTTTAATGTCTTAGCCAACATTGTGATATTACAAACTGAGCTCATATGAGGCAGTATTAGCTCAGCGGTTAAGACGTTGGACTACTGATAGGAAGGTCATGAGAAATCCCGGCACCACCAAGCTGCCACTGCTGGGTCCTTGAGTAAGGCCCTTAACCCTCAGCTGCTCAGTTGTATAAATGTAAGTCACTCTGGATAAGGGTGTCTGCCAAATGCCATAAATGTAAATGTAAATATGAAATGAGTACTGAGGAAGTCTCAAGTTTAAATGAAAATACATGAATAGCACAATCAGCATTCCGACCTGAAATAACCATTTAAATTAGTTTCTTAAGGGCAGGGCTCATGATTCCTGAGCAAACCCACTGCAGAAACACACACACACACACATAGACACACATGCACTATAAGAAATAGTCTATGTTAGTACAAACCTGTAGTATTAACTCCTCTAGCTGGCTTCTTTTTTGCCGGATTCTTTCCAGACGCTTCTGCTTCTCCAACTGAAATACACACAAAGACACAGTCATAAAAAAATGAAAAAGAAAAGAAAGAAAGAAAGTGTTTTACATTACTCCAGGTGCTTGCTTTCCAAAGTTTAGCACATGCACACACACGCATGTGATCAAAGTCTATTCAGGTGTGTGCTTTATAGAGACCTGGGGTTTACAGGACCCTTTGTTTATACAGCGCGAGCCAGTGAGATCTGACCAGTTTCATACGCTTATTTCTCACACGGTAGTTTGATTAGAGTAGTGACTGGTGAGGGAAACAGGAGCTCAGTCGATGCTCTGTGATTGCTACTCAACGGCTATTTCACATGAAGTTCAATGTTCCTCATCATGGTGCTGTGCCCTCTTGGAACACAATTAAAAATGGGTTGAAAATCATAACAAAACTTCAGCCTTGAAAAAACACACTCAGCAAGCCATGTACAGTTCAAAGACCAGAAAATGTTGAAAGAGTGCGTGCATCTGTAGTTAGGAGTCTGCATCGTTCAGCTAGGAAACACTCTCTTGCTTTGTGAATTTCCCACACAGGCGGCAGTGAATAGTTTTTCACAAATAAAAATGGCATTAAAAGTTAAGTGTAATGGTTGTAGTTTCAAATAAAAGGTATGATTAATTATCATGTTGTTTCATTTCCAAAATCGGCAGGTCTCTCTGGCTCACCCTGTACATAATAAAAGCAGGGAAAGTGTCTCAAGCCTCTTTTCTGCTTTATTTTGCTCTACAGCCTGCCACAATCCTGCCTGGTTCTCACTGCCATAATATCTGACCTGACACTAACACATGCTTTCAGATGCCTCTATAAAACACCCACTTACAAATGCACAACTGTCACCACAAATGCTATACTTGCATAAGTTACGTTACCAAAACTGCTCCAGTAGAAGCTTTCTGATTTATGGTTTTACCGGGGTATTAGAGTGTAGCACTTTCCATTTGTGTGTATGTGCAGAAATTCTGTCTATACGCTTTATATTACACAAGTACTGACAAAAGTCATATATTGTATACCTCAGCACTATCATATTCTCGAACCAGATTGATAAGGTGTTGATTCATTTTTTTTAACAGCAACTCTGACAATAGCACAAGGCAAATCACAGGTTTATATTTATACACTCTTTCTAATATATTATCGCAGTTCACGGGAACTTATTGCAGACACTCCATTTAATTTAAGTCTAATGATAAACAAACAGATAACATGCTGTTATTTAACTAAAAAATACCTCTAATCATTGATATGGTGATTGTGGATATGGAAGGACTCTTCTGTGTAGGCATAATGTAATAGTCAGTCTCTTCCCTCTCATCCTCAACAGTACCATTATCCTGAACACACTAGGGCTGTAATGATGCACTCTGCTCACAATTCCATTCGATTATCTTACGATATGTTCAACAAAATTTAAACAAAGAACAATTATGAAAGTCAGGTATTTTCTTCAAAATAATGTGTAGTTTTTCTCCTTCAAATTAAAAGAAAGATGATGAGTTTATGCTGTGGGTTCTGTAATAACACAGCGGAAGACGGCGCCTCGCTCGACCCAAAAACTGAGTGATGCGGTTTAGTCCTGCTTGGTAAGCAAGATTTAAAGTGTGGGTAAAACACTTCATGTGTGGTGCTAGTCCAGGCTCATTCACCGCTTCCCCCATATTTTGAGCGTTGTCCGTAACGACAGAAATGTTGTGAGTCTCTTTTTCAAGCTCCGTCTTGAGTGAAACTGGGCCATTATTGTCAGCCACAGCAAGCAAAACCCACAAGTCGAACATGAAACAGGGCTGTGTGGCGCTTTTACACGTCACATGCTTAGGAAGTGGTTCTGCGTTTGCAATCATTAAGTGATGTTTCTAGTGACAAGCATCTCTCACTCTCAAACCCACCTCCAGGTTGCGACATTCCTGTGCTGAGTTAGTGGGAAGGCCAATCCAGCGAATCTCCTTCTTCTCTTTGGAGATTATGTTCATGGCCATCAGCACATTCAGTGCGTCGTACACACGCCTACGGATGTTTTTCTGATCATACGCCTGCTGCTTGTAGGAAAAAAGAAAAAAACCACACGCACACACACCACACACACGCACACAGAGTTTACACACGTCATCACAGCATTTTCTGAAAATGCCTCTTCTACAGCCTCCTCTTTTTACTCGTTCTCTGTAAAAGCTGCAGCCCCTCACACCCCCTCTGAGACCCGAGCTGCTTCTGGTACCTGCTGTTAAATCTTTTTTAATTACACTTTTAACATTCCCGAAGGAGTAAAAAGATTAAATTCCAGCCCATTCAACATCAGGTGCCCTGTCAGAACTAATAGCGGAAAGTATTTATATTATATATTTTTTTTAAAACCAAAAAAAAAAAAAAAAAAAAAAACAAAAAAAAAAAACCCAGAATACTCTATAAACTGTTAACTGGGAATACATGTATGCAGTGGTTCTTAAAATGGGTTTCAAGGACCCCGGGGGTCCACAAATTGTAGGCAAGGGGTCTGTGTCTTTTTTGGTTACAGCAATGAAAATTATAACCTACCGTTATTGCTACATTTATCACTATGTTCTGTTTGACAGCTAACAGAAATTGTATTGGGTGGAATATAAACCTATATAAATGCAAACCTACACAAATAAATAGCAGAAAATTCATAAATAAATAGCTCTGTGGCTCCATTACATATTAATTTAATGTATACAATATAAACATATACATTCATTTAAACATATACAGTATAAATTTATATAACAATATAAATGTATATACTTTTATATTATATACATTTAAATAACAAGCTTAACATTTGAATAAATGGATTATGTTAAAAAATCTGTAATTTATTTTATAGTTAAATAGTTCCCTGGGTGCAACTTGGGAAATCCTATGCTAATAAATCTGCCCAAAGTCGCATGTCAACATTTGTTCGAAATGAGCCAAATTAGCTGCAGTATTTATTTATCTAGGTTAATGTCATTTGGTGTTGAGTAACATATATAAACAACCAGAGGCAGTACAACTATTAGGCTAATATATACAGTATAATCAGAGATGAAACATGAAGCAAATCAATGCTAAAACTAGTGTTTATAGGCTACACTCATTCAAGGGCCAGGTAATCAATTGGTTAGCTAGCAGCCATTCTGTAGTCCAATTTAATGGAATACAATCCATCTCAATTTAATATCCTTAATATATTGTTTTAACTTGATGCATGATGCAATTCAATTCATCTCACACCTCCAACCCCCAGATGTCTTGCGAGAAAGGATGAATAGGTGCCAGTCTCACATTTCTCCCTGCCAAATATTAATGAGGAATATTTCTATGCAGGAAAAGCTTAACTGATCTGAGACGCCACTAAGAGTGGCACAAGGAGCTCATGGTAAAAGCTGGACATGGCTCTGAATTCATGCCTTCCATACCTCCGTATGGACGTGACTGGTGACAGATCGTCAGCTGCAGGTCTACACTGGGTGTAACTGTTTTGGTATGATGTATAGGTTACACACTGTGGACCTTTTGAATGTGCAAGGTCTGGGGTGGAGAGGCCACAAGGAGTAACAAGGAACGGTCTGTGGGATAGAGCCTGCACTGTTGGTTCAGGGGTGAGGTGAGTATGTATTGAAGAGAATGTGTTCGCAGTATCTGAAGAAACAAGGTGCTCAAGAAGCAGAGTTTTGCTGTAAATAAAATGTAACAGAAATGCTTCGAGCAGTATTCTGTACTAAAGCTGAATAGTTTAACAGAAGTGTATCTCATCAGTGATTAATCCAACCAATTTAGTGACCTTTTTATACAGCAACCCAATCTTTTTATGATTGTATGCTTTGAATGAAAATTAACCCACACACAGAGATTTAATGGCATCTATGTGGCTCTGAAAACAAACAGTCTGTTATATCTATAAATGGTGGAAAAACACCCGGCATTCTTGCTTTTTAGTGCCTCAGTAGCACAGGAAGAAAAACAGTGAAAAATGGACTGCAGTACAGGCTCAAAATGGCCAATTTCACATCTAGACTTCTCAAGTTGGAAATAACAAACAAGTATGTTACATCTATCAATGTATCTATGTATGTATGTATGTACATATGTATATATAAAGCAAGAAAACCATTTTATTTGAATTTTTGGGTGTGCAGTCATACTAACATACTTCCCCATATAATATATGTAGATATACAGGGGTTAGACAATGAAACTGAAACACCTGTCATTTTAGACCACAATAATTTATTAGTATGGTGTAGGGC
>JAOVVG010000051.1:16203091-16220529 GCA_028566375.1 Leptodoras nelsoni | reverse complement strand
TAGCATAAAAATGGTATTTAAACATTAACAGATAGTGTAAATATAACCTAGCTAGCTTCAGAGCACCTTCTCTGCCATGGCGGGAAACTTCTTACACCAAAGCAACCGGATGAGCGATGTGCACTTTGAGGAGGTCCTGTTGCAATATTATTATAACACTAACATTTGTACACAGTGTCAGTGTTCAGTGAACTTTAATAACTTAATTTTAATATTTCATTCATACAGCATTACTGTATAATCAGTAACAAACGAGTGTTGCCTTTGAATAGCTGCAGGGTATTTTTCTTCAGTAAAATCAACTAGATATTTCTCCACACAATCTTGTTTGGAATGCCAATTTTCATTTGATGTTGATCATTACAGGATCGAATAATTGTTTAAGCATACACTGCAACTCTTTTGGTTATGACATGACTTAATATTTGGCTAGCTCAGCCTGAAGTGGTAATACAGTACAAAATGAGCTGGATTAAATAACAAAAAAGTACTTTGGTCTTTTACTTTGGTCGTTTCTATTCCATTCATCCTGATATGCAAAAGGTAGCTAACAAATTCACCAGAAGTATTACAAAAAGAAAAACAAACGTACGGTTTAGGTAACACTTTATTTGGATAGTCCATCCACAGAGGATTTACAGAGTATTTGTAAAATTTCAACAGCAACATATACTATGCACAATGTTCAACAATCTATATGCAAATGCTCATTAAATAATTAATAAGCCATCTCATTAATCTTTGTTGATCATTCTAACCATAATCCAGACTTTAACAAGCTGTTGAAATGTCACAAATACTCTGTAGGTATGGTCTTGAATTGTCACTAGAGTATACATCTTAAAAATGTACTCTATGGTTTAACTGTAAACAATCTACAGACAAAGTAAAACAGTGAATTGTTGAAATACAACTAATAAGCAGTTGAAATGTTACAAATACTCTATAAACCCTTTATAGGTGGACAATCCAAACAAAGTGTAATGCAGGTTTGTACTAACAAATTACACAGAGACTTGTTTGGCAGACATAAACATGTGAAACTGTTGCTGTTTAAGTTTTCTGTAAGGGGTTTGTTTACTGTTTATGAAAGATGGTAGTGCTTTGTGATAAACTGCCACTGCTAAAACTCTAATGTCAAGATTTCTGGCATGAAAGAGTCTTCATTATGGAGGGGTTTTGCAATTTCTGCAACATAATAAACTGAACTTTTTTTGTCTTATAACCTTCAAGGGGAGAAAAAAACATTGCTTGGTGAGGAAACAACTGTTACAGATGCTATAAAGTAAGCAATAAAGGAACTAACGTTTTTATAGATGTACAACTACATTAAATGTAACTATAAACAAGAATAAATTTCTTTAATGAATAATTTTTTTTTTTGGCAAATTGCTCACTTTGGGATGTGCCGTTATTGGACAATAATCAAAGCACATGCCACTGTATTTTATTTATTTATTTAAATGTCCATCTTCATATACTTAGCTAACCAAAAAAACTATTTGACTTCATACCCTTCAAATTGTAACCTTTTTAAAAACATTGTAAAACTACACTGGGAGGGCAGCACTGAGGACAGCTTACCTGCTCATCCCCTGCAGTCTGTGACTGGGAAATCAGGTCTGTCGTAACACCACTTCCTGTAGAGGGTTGCTCAGTGACTGTGGTTGGTTCAGAGATCATTTCCTGCTCAGACAGAGGTGAGTGTGCATGGGTCTCGCTTGGTGTGGATGCATCAGAGGTAGGAGTCTGTTGACCAAGGACCAGCTCCACAAGCTCCTCTTTCTCTCTGCACATTTGTGTAGGGACTTCATGCAAATGAAGGTAGTCCCTCAAGTCCTTTACTTTTAGCTTCATCAGCTCTGCCCGCTCAAACATGGTACCATGGAAACGCTGACATGTGTGGCACAGCCGTAGATGAGGCTCTAACTGAGCGGAGCAGCGACTGCAGTAATTCTTTTTGCAGTCTACACAAACATGCTGTAATGGTCAAAAAAAGTGATGGTCAGCTGTGAGTGATGAACAGGAAGTGCACATGGAAATATTGTGCAATATGAATTGTACATGGAAATTAATATGGAATATGTATTGATTGATTTGGTAAGCAGTAGAAAGTGTTCAGTGTCGGAGTTCCCTGATCAATGACAGACCACACACAAACACATAGTGCATCTGAAAATCCTCTTTAGCCATATCTCACAACATATCTGCAAAATAAAATAAATCAGATCCTAGTCTGTGGTACATAGACTGTGGTACTTTCAGATTTCATGTTATTTTTAAAGGCCAGGATATTATTTGAGTAGTCACATCTGATGATTACGACAGCTGTGGAAGTCCATCACCAGAGACAATTAATCAGTCCACCTGATCAACTTCATACAAAAATGATTTGATCTGTACTAAATGAAACATTTTGCCATTTGGCTGAATGTCAAAAGTGGCTTAGAGTACAGTGCTCTGTCCATTTCCTGTGTACTTCATTTAGTAAGTAAATCCTATTTTTCGCTGATCTTTTACTTACATTTTCCCAGGGAAATCCCAGAAAGGTTACTGCCAGCATGTAAAAAGTCTCCTTAACTCAGTTTTGTGTTGTTCTTCAATCTGATGCCAGTATTGCAGGGTTTCCATGTTCTCAGTACATCAACTTAACCCCTAATTCCTTAGAAAAGCTAATTTAGTGGACATGAATTAAAATAGCAAAATGTTCCACTAACAATGAATAATAAAATATATATATTTTTTATTTAAGACTAACTAATCACAAGCCCAGGAAGCCACTGTACAGTAATATGTGCAGAATACAATTAATACCAGTATTTGTAAAAAAGTATAAACACTGCTGTAATCAGACATCTGAATATTTGTTGATTGTGACCTCAAAGCACTTTTTGTAAGTCGTTCTGGATAAGGGCATCTGCTAAATGGCTAAATGTAAATGTAAAATGTAAATAAAAGAAACATGTAAATGTCAAGATTTTTATAGTACACTTCCTGAATAAGTGGCACATACTAAGAGTTCTATCATAACTCAATAGATTCTGTCTGATAACCATTTCTGTGAGCACCAGCCCTGGAAAAAGCCTCATTACCTTTCTTTCAGGAGCATCAAAGCAGCCTCCACATGCCTTACATGTGGGCTCTGGAGCTGGAGGAGATGGATGGCTGCTGTAGCCCGAGTTAGTATATGCCTGATGGTGTGAGCTACTTCTGTGGCTGCTGCTTTCCTCCATAGAGGGTGACTCCAGACAGAGCCAGTTACAACAACTGGCCCACATACTCCCGCACTTCCTGGGGAAACAGAAACAAAATGCCCTCAAAAACTATCTAGGCACTTTGGTTACTTGTAGTCCATCACTTACACTAACAATATGTTGTTTAACATATGTCTTGATGTCAGCTAGGGCTTTAAATCATTTTAGTTTTTATCTGTTGCAATGTACTAACAACCTATCAGACATTATCTGTATTATCATAAGCATGCATCTGCATAACCCAATGCATGATTAAGAACCCACAAGTTTCATGTGCAAAGTATTGTGTAGTCTGCCGTTTCATTCACTGAGCATTGTCTAATCTTCCAGATGTTCATCTGTGTGTCCCAACATTGGACAGCTGCTGGATATTATGGACTTATGTTGGTGATTTAAAAGACAGTACACAGCAAGCTCTCTGAAATTAAAGAAACAAAATCTTGAAACTGCTCATTTAAAGTGGAAACTGCTCTTTTAGACACTAAGTTGGACTACTCTTATCAAGAACACTAGGAGTGAGTTTACTAGGTCAGCATAGCAGCAGGTGGTTTGGTGCTTGGTTGCTGAAGTAGGACTCCTATCATTTATTCAGAGTGTGAGTGCAGGCTGAGATACAAGAGCCTGACCACACAGCTCCTACTAGGATGACACTCATTTTGAAACGCACAAAAGATGCCAACCAAGCCTGGCAGTTTTGAAGCATCTTTGTTTGCACTGATCCAATGCTCTGCAGTAAATGCTGCACTTAGGAGCTTATAACACTAAAAACCTAAGTCTGGTTTAATGTGGGATCAGGATATGAGGTCTAATATTAATACTTTATATTACTGATCTATCCATCTATCTATCTAGAAGTCTCATGTGTTCATAAAGATTAATAAGCAATCATTTTGATGCTAACTGCCCACATTTGTACTCAGGTTCTTACTGTATCCATTCTCTCTTTGTCATTGTGACCTGAAATAGCTCCTTTCCCCCAGCTACATAGAAGTACATCACATTATTTACAGTATTAAAAATACATGCTATTCTTTTATGAGTTTTATTAAGGTCATCAGGTGTATGCTAAATGTATTAATGCTATAATTAACAGCCTTTAGAAAATGTGTACGATATGCCTGTTACATTAAGGTGCATGCATATGGGAATTAGTGTCCCAAGGTTAGAGAGGAAATGTGCAGCAGAACCCTGAATCTATCTGTGTGAGGTGGTAAACACAGCACAAAACTCTGCTTCCAAAATAATTTATTTGAAAGGCCATACCCAAATGGTTGTTAAGAACAGCAAAAAATAAAACATGATGCACTGTATGAAAATAGCCATGCTTCTTTTCACTAGACCTCTAGTTTGTTTGGCAGAACAGACATTCCTCATTGCTTTTTTTATACAAAATAGTGCAGACAGGCTTTATAGCTTTCATGTTTATTTTTGTGAGTAAATGGGATTTGGAAATGAAGTCACCTGGGCTCTATCTCTCCATGTGAAAGATCATGTTTGTGAGCCTCGTCATGATTGCTCAGACACTTTGCATACTACTACGTCCACAAAACAGCAGATCACATGATAGTGGTGTATTAGGAGCAGCAAAGCATTCCTGTAATTTTGAAAGGGTAGTGTTGACTAGGCATTGATGTAATGCCTTTATAGGTTTAAACTTTAATCCAAAAATAATTTATTGTGATTGTCACATGGGTGTGTTTAATGGGTATTTTACAAGGGCTTTGAACAGAGTTCACAGGACTAATGCTTCCAAAATCCAACATGGACCTTCATCTTAATGATGTCATACATGTATACTTTGCTACCTTGAGCAATTACACATTTTCATAAATTGATTAACTCTTTACAAGCATGTGTGTATATCTAAAACTGCATTTTAACAAAAACAGTGTAACTGAAGCCCTACTGAAATCACCTCATATAAACAGCTTGCTATCTGGTGGGACAACAAACCTAAAAACGACAGAAGCAGAATTGTATTTTGGCCACTGATTCTGGGATTAATTAAAGATACCTTTGATATGACATATTACAAAATACTAATTTATGAATGATAATGACTTTGAAATATCATTGAAGTTTTTCTTGTCTGTGAAAAATGGTCATGTACCAGGTCATGCATAAAGCAAAACCACTAAAGGGAATGTTAGTACAAATGAAGGTATCAAAAGACAAAGGAAGCAAAGGCACAGCAGGACTACCTGCGCTCTACTGTCCCCTTTTAATAGTCTACAGTGGGAACCCAAGTCAAACACAAAGACACAATTGCTTCCATGGCTACACAGAGAGATTCTCATTGCCCTGGGGTAATTGTTTCTAAATGAAGACAACAGCAACAGCCATGAAGATGGAGGTTAGGAAAAGCCTTGTTAAAGAACATTTCAAAACTATTTCATTACAGTTTTACACAAAAATGCAACCTTACATTACATCTGGAACAATACGACAAATTCACTGACTTTTCATCTGCACACATTATTACAGAGACTAGTCGATTCATTCTTAATAAACCTTTACTCAGTTAAACAGATAGCTAGTTACAATATATGAATGCATCAAATCATGACAGACTACTGTGGTACATTAATGCTATGCAGCCTCCTTTGTAAAAAAAAAAAAAAAAAAAAAAAAGAAGAATAGTTGGAGGTCCCTATCTAGCTGGCTTTATTTGGAAATCAGCCTTTATTACAATCTCACTAGATAATACTGTGAGGTGATGGTGGTGTATTATTAATTTATGCAATGTCTGTGTTTCAAACTACACCCGAGTGTCTGTTTGCCCAGAATGAAAGTAACCTTTATTTGCAGTAAGATATAAATATTTCTCATGAACTCAAGACAGTCACACTTATGGCATTTGGTAGACACCCTTATCCAGAGTGACTAAGATTCATCTCATTTATACAACTGAGCAGTTGAAGGTTAAGGGCCTTGCTCGAGGCCCCAACAGTAGTAGCTCGGTGGTGCTGGGATTTAAACTCATAACCATCCGATCAGTAGCCAAATATCTTAACCACTGAGCTACCACTGCCCACGGTTAGAATTAAACATGCAGACTCAGCAAATCAAGTCTACTTACATTTTCAAAAATGATCACATTAAATCCCATGTGGAGAAACACTGCAAACATTAGTCAGAGAAAACACTATAATATTTTTACATTCAATGATTTATTAAAAACTTATTTTTTAGCATGATATTATTTAGCATCAATGGGCCATGCTAACATTTTCCTATTACAGTATATTTCAGTACCTGTATATTACACCACTACTCTATATTTATTAAAGTGATCATTACACCCCAAAACATCATGATTTTGACAATACAATCCCAGATAAAAATACAAAATAATTTTTTTTCATGGGAGAACTCAATCCCAGTGCCGTCACTATGTTCACATTAATCTTAAACTGTATTTATTGAATCTGAAGTTGTGGGGGAAAAGTATGTTAAAGTAATTCCTGACATGCCCCCAGATATATGGGTGGCTCACTCTGCCTAGAAAAGTGGTTGTCATGATCAACCAGAAATGTACTTCTGAAACAACGCTTAAAGAAAATTAAAGTAAAAAGGAATAATCTAGATTACAACCATGTGTAATAGTGATTAATCAAACTAATCAGTTGTATCCTTAAATGCTTATTACAACAAAAATGATCTTGATCATATCGGTCTCTCTCATACTAGCTGTTGCCAGGAAGCACAGCAGGCCATGCAAAGTTCAATAAGGCAGCACGGGCACTCCCTCAGTCCCTGCTCTCCAAATGACGTCCCACTGTATGTGCTTCTCTACCGCGCCATGTGAACAGTAACACTGCTCTGGCAAGACAGCTTGCAGAGAAACAGGATATAGGACACTACTGACTGATAACAATAAACACCAGAAAGTTATGCAGCTTGTATCTGTGAGAAAGCCAGTAAAAATTCAAGCCTTTTACATTTCTTTTGCTTTAACACACCATAAATGTAAGGAGTAAAACTTTACATGGTGTGCTATTACATGAACATAATCAATGAATGGGTAAGGTGGTTTTATTGCTTTTAAAAGGTGTGAACAATATATTTCTCTTATAACAAAATAATTTCCCAGTCCTACCTTATACTATTTATTAATATGGTCATTTTTCTTAAAAACAACCTGCTATCAAACACTCATTACCTCTACAGACATTTCATTTTCTGTCAAAATCATGTGTGGTATTATTCATTTACAAAAGTGAATTCAACATAATCTGTCAAAAAAAACAAAAAACAAACACAAGCAAATGATGGAGTAAAAGTCCCTTCACTAAAGCTAAAACTGTTAATGTCTGAGTCACTGTGACTGAATCACCAGATCAGTTCCTCCAATTTCTCATTCTGTAAACATCCATGTATTCAATGGACTATCACAAAGTAGCAGTTACTTTTACTTTCTGTTAAACATCTTCACACTTGAGCTGCTATTCTCTCACTAATCACTTATATTAAGTAGGTGTTGTATATTGGTGATGTCTTCCTTATTGCTTGTGATCGCACGTTTTGTTTTCACACTTCCTTATGTTTGTTTAATTTCCCCTACAGTTACTTATTTGCGCTGATTGCCTTGTGAATTACTTAATCTTATTTTTTTTGTATAGCTGATCTTCCACACTATATGGCCAAAGGTTTTTGGACACATGACCATCACAGTTATAAGTGGTTTTTGTACATTCCATGCCAGATGTAGTTCCCTTTTACTGTTACAACAACCTGCCTTCGGGGAAGGATTTTCACGAGATTTTGGAGCATGGATTTGAAGATTTGCCCATTAGCTGGTACACAGTCAGCATTCCAGTTCATCCCAAAATTGTTCAGTGGGGTTAAGGTCAGAGCACTGCGCAAGCCACTAGAATTCTTCTGTTCCAACCTCAGCAAACCTCTTCATGTACCTCACATTCTGCACAGGGGCATTGGTTCTGGTGTAGAATAGTGCGAATCTGTATTTGAGTGGAAACACAGAACCACTGTGTTTAACAGGGACTGTTTAAGAGCGCACTCACACAAGGCAATCCATACCATGCCCAAGCACGTTTGACCCCAAAGTCTGGATCGCTTGGCTAGTGTGATTGCTCTGTACGCTGCCCAGGCCTGGTTGAAGAGCAGGTGGAATTGGGCACAGTACATGCAGCAGTGTGATCGCTAACCGTTCCCGATACTCCCATGATACTCAAAGATGACTTCAGTTATGCGACTGTCCCATGATTTAATAAACATGTGAACTGTAGTCTGCAGGTAAAGCAGCAAATTTCTCCTTCAACATCAGCTGCCTCTGTAAAAAATCTTTTATGAGTGCAGCATGAGTAGCCGAAAATCTCTGCATTGCATAATTGATAAATCTAGGCTGTGTGTAATAAAACGACTCCTAAAAAAAGCAAAGTACCTGTAAAACTAACTCCATTGTGCTATACAAGCTTGCCTTTCTTCAACACAAAAAGTCACATTGTGATGAGCTGAAGCTGGAAGGTTAAGCACAATGTGAACTCAGGCCTGTGAGATCATGAGGAGGAAAGACTTATTGTTCACAAGTTACTACTGATGAGTACAAGTCAGGTACAGAGTCATAAAGGTCAAGCTACAAGTCAAGTCTGCAGTCTATTTTTATGTGACTTATGTTGGACTTAGACTCAGGTTGAATACTTGAGTGCCCATGTCAGTGGCACAGACGCGATTACTTTAGAATGGACTGTAGCCATTGTATTGGAAGCTGGGCCCTGAACATTCAACAGACAACGTAGTTTGAAATGCTCATCCTTCTGATTTCACTGTCAGGTGGGTTGACCTACATGGCTCAGCCACAACATTGCAACTGTTGAGCTTACACCTGAATTGCACTTGTAAGTTGCACTTTCATTTTAGATTCTTTGCAGAATGCCAACTACAGACATTTAGGCACTTGCTAATTTGCAATATCTAAGGTTCCATGAGCACTCATTCCTGATACACATGATCATAAATGGAAAGATCAACATGTTTCAAGTACTTGGAATGGAGCAGAAAGATAGAGTTTTCCTCTATGCGTTACACTACCCTGTGACACAGCATGAGCAGCAGCTCCAAAAGATGCAGGATGGATGTGTCAGCCTTCACACTCTCAAGTTGATTGTTGTAGTATGATAAGGGCAAAGCTGGGTGGATGGTGGGAAATTGCAAGTGACCAAACTGAGAAGATGATAGGGGGAAAAAAAAAAAACACATGAAGAAAGACTCTAATTGCTTCATTGTGTCACATGACCAGGCAAGTAGCAGTCTGTCCACATACCTGAAGCAATTCACTATACATACCACTCCTCCCAGTCTGAACATGGCTACTGTGATTCGACAGTCACAGACAGCACAGATCAGTCTTTGGTGCATTCACTTCAACAACTCAGCTTTGCTATGGCGTGTATGACTGGTGAGCAACTGATAAAATCACATCAAAGAAATACTGTATCTGTAGTGTATATATGATCGCCACAAGAGAATTTTAGCACTGCCCTACACGGAGAAAAGACAATGGGTTTATTCAAAACACACATACACAAATGGGTCTGGAACCATTTCTGAGAGACTGTAGGCCATATTGACATGATGGCATCATGCCATTGCTGCAGATTTGTCAGGTGCACATCCATGATGCAAATCTCCACCACATCTCAAAGGTGCTCTACTGGATTGAGATCTGGTGAATATGGAGAAAAGTGAACTCCGTTTGAGAAACGCGAACTCATTGTCATGTTCAAGAAACCAGTTTCAGATGATTTGAGTGTATTCTGTACACTGTGGTCATAAAGGGTTGGGTATGGTCAGAAACAATACTCAGGTAGGCTGTGGCATTTAAACAATGCTCAGTTGATATTAAGGGGCCTAAAGTGTGCCAAGAAAATATCCCCCACACCATTACATCACCACCCCCAGCCTGAACCACTGACACAAGGCATGCTTTCATGTTGTTTATGACAAAATTTGACAAAAATTATGACCCTACCATCCAAATGTCTCATCAGAAAATTAG
Organism: Leptodoras nelsoni; assembly: GCA_028566375.1. Lineage (NCBI taxonomy): Eukaryota > Metazoa > Chordata > Actinopteri > Siluriformes > Doradidae > Leptodoras > Leptodoras nelsoni. The sequence goes on along the minus strand of JAOVVG010000051.1, from coordinate 16,210,257 downwards.
ACTCCTAAGACAAGGCAATATTTTCCAATCTTCTATTGCCCAACAGGAGTGGCACCTGGTGAAATCTTCTGCTACTATAGCCTATCTGCTTGAAGGTTCGATGCACTGTGCATTCAGAGATGCTCTTCTGCACACCTTGGTTGTAACGACTTGTTATTTGGGTTACTGTTGCCCTTCTATCAGCTTGAACCATTCTGGCCATTCTCTTCTGACCTCTGGCATCAACAAGGCATTTTCCCCCAGAGATCTTCTCATTGGATATTTTCTCTTTTTCAGACCATTCTCTGTAAACCCTAGTGATGTTTGTGAGTGAAAATCCCAGTAGATCAGCAGTTTATGAAATACTCAGATCAGCCCGTACAGTGCCCACAACCATGCCAAGTTCAAAGTCACTTAAATCAACTTACCTAACCATTCTAATGCTCAGTTTGAAGTTCAGCAGGTCATCTTGACCATGTCTACATGCCTAAATGCATCGAGTTGCTGCCATGTGACTGGCTGATTAGATATTTGCGTTACAGAGCCGTTGAACAGATGTACCTAATGAAGTGCCTGGCGAGTGTAATTTAAGTCTGAGCCTAGGTTTTGCGTCACTCAATAAATACTGATGCAAAACATAGGTTTGTTCAATTTTTCAGTCAAATGCATCTGTAAATTAATCTTTGAAATTGTATTATTTGTCCTTTCATAGCTACTTATTCAGAAGGAGGAATATGTGGCAACACATGATTAAAGTAAACGCAGGACTCACAGTATACCCTAGCTTCTGTCTGAACGTGCATGGATGCCAGAAACCACAATTAAAAAAAAAAAAAAAAAAACACATAAAACTACATACATAAGCTTGGGTAAGACAACCTTTTTTGTCGATTTCATATTTATTTACTGTAAAAGTTTGGATATTTAAATATTTATCAAAGTAATTCAACAACTGCCTTTCGATTCCTCTAACGGCGAGTTTGAGGACAGGCTTTCCATTTTACTTTATCAATACAAACAAATGTGTCGAAATTCAATTTCTCCCTACAACTGTGGTGAACAGAGATAAGATTAGGACTCTTTCAGCCCTCAAAATGTTACAAGAGTTCATAAAGTGAAATAAAGAGATAGTTGAAGGTCGTTGAACTGCCCTTACCTTGACTATGATCCAGTGGTATTTGTGTAAAGTGTCAGCTTGAGAGAAGAGCAGCTCATATCACACACACACATCTACAGAGAGAGAGAGAGAGAGAGAGAGAGAGAGAGAAAACAACACCAGCATATGAGACTCTGGGGAATGTCTCATCATTACTGCAACATACAGGAATCATAAATCCCATGACACACACACACACACACACACACACACACACACACACACACACTTCCACACCCCTGTGACGGAAACGCATCTCTTATGCACGAACTAACCCAGCAGCTAACACAGCACATGAGTTAGGAAGCTGCATCAGGAAATGATGCCTTTAGTTTCTGTTTCTTTCTAGAATGCTTTGTAATGACAAAGCTAACGAAAAGGCAAAGAGCAGCGCTGACGAACTGAAATCCTAACAACAGGAGGATAAATGAGATGAAGGGAGTGAGTGGGACTGCACGACACAATAAGTGCACTTTTAGAAAGCCGTGTTAAAGAAGTTCAAATCAGAGCACTTTCATTTCGGTTGATCACCGGGTCAGGAAGAAACTCTATAACGAGGTTTCCAGGTGACTGCAGCCGGTCAGTATTCAAACCTAAACTTTACCGGAACTCCTCGAGTTCAGTATAAACCGGCAGGAAGCCAGCTGTAACCGTCAGCTCACGCGCCCGTCTAATTACTAACGGCTTACTATCAGTCCCTGTGGATCACCGAGTTAGCGAAGTTGGCTACGGTTACAAACTCAAGCGAGAAAACTTACTCAATTGTCCACACCTGCAAAACGTAACTCGCTTCCAAACTTGTCGAGAATTCAAAAGTTGTATCTAGTCCACCAAATGCAGAAGCGGAAAATTATTTTCCAGTGTTCGCAAAACCAAACTCCTCAGTAGTCCTAATACGTGACCTGAGGCAAACGAAGTCATAGTAAAGCCCGTCCACTTCCACTTCGCAGTTCAACGTCTCATTCGCTATTGTTGGTAGTTTAGTAGTACGTGCGCGTAACCTTTGGCAACGTCACAAGCTCGGGAGCGTGCACGTTGTATGCGGAGGGCGTGTCCTAAACTGACTGTGGCTGAAGACTGTATATCGCACTGCGAAGTCCAGCTCTGTCAGACCATGTAGCTTACTAGCTACCAACACACGACCTGAGCTGGTCATGCTGGTAGACCACCATAACCTGGTCAACATCCACCCAGCCATTCATCTAGCTATCACATGACTTTACTAAATTAATAAACATTTCAGATTTTACTATTTTCTTTCCAACCAAGCAGAAGCCACCCACACTACTGAAAGTCATTGCATATATGCATTGATTAAAAGCAGGTGGAATGAGGTGTGGCTCCTGCTTTAAAGATGGACAGCAGTGCCTTAAGGTTTCCTAACTATTGCGGGAAATTAGAAACATTTTACCTGCCAGCACTTAGGCTACCAGTTTTACCAGTTCAGCATGTGTTTTGGCTGTTGGTACCTGGACAGGCCACACAAGCATTATTTATTCAAAACAGTTGTGTCTCTACCTGAAAGTCAAATACAGTTGTGGAAGCACCTTCTACTCAGACTCTTATCGTTTAAATTGTAGTTTATTCACATTTACCATGATTGTATATGGAAATCTGGATATTGTATATGGATATCAGAATATCAGTATAGCCTTAATTGTGGAACAGAGGTTTATCAAGACTGCAGTCACAGCAGAGTTAGCATAAATGGCCAATGTTTCCTTCTGAACCAACATTTAAGACATCCAAGATTTTAGTTATAACTTCAAACGTTAATCAAAAGACAAATGCATTGTTTAGTTACTGCTAATGAGCTAGGTGGCATTGCTGCATTCTTCACTCAATCTATGTTCTGGAAATATTTGTATTTATGTTGTTCATATACCATACTGCATCCAGTTTAGGGATGGGATTCAGTCTGAGTAGTAGGCTCCATGTAGTATACCAGATCACCCTTTAAGTAAACCTAAATTAAAAGGCTAATTTCTGAGTCCACCATATTAGAAAAAATTTTCAAGAATTTTGATGGAGATCAAGGTAAACTATGGAATACCTATATTTTTAATTCTATATCAATTCAAACTAAGATGAACATAAATATGATACAAAAGGCTGAACCTTTTCACATACTCTAACTGCTTTTGGATGTACAGGTACAAAGTTCAGGGAAAAAAGCTCTAATGGCCTTATTAAATAAACATTTTGGAATCCATTAGTTATTGGATTTTTATCTGTGCCACAGTACAGTTTTTCAGGATGCAAAATAGTTCTGCTAGAATGCTGTCTATGTGTAAAGTTTCTACACATGGTGTAGACACATGAAGGTTACAACTACCCCAATAAATCTACTCCATTTTATAATCTAATTTCCTCTGTAAATATGGTCTAGGTCATGCTACCACACAGTCACCGAGGGCCTTTATCAGTGAGAGACTGGAGGAGGGGTCAAGGAGCCTGATTGACAGCTTTGTGGAATGGCATTAGAGCAACCATCTGGTTGATGGTGATGGACTTCCTTGAGAAGTCTCTTCCAGGTGTTGGAGCACCATCCAGGATGAAAACATCGAGCTATGAAAACCTTGGCATTCCCATGTTGACATCCCAAGTAAACAATGTCAGTTTGTACCAGAGCAACTTTTGTCTTCTGAAGAAGCTGAAGCGTAAGTGGGATTCCGCTTTCCCGCGTTACATGCTTATAGGTCTTCATGCAGAAATGGTAAAATTCTGACCTCTAGTGTTTGAAGCAGAAAAGCACAGAGACATTTTATCTTAATCCTCATTTTCTAATCTCAGGTTCTATATTGATGCTCCAAAGAAACCCAATTGTCATAAGAAATGCATGGTGTTTTTTTTTCCTTTTAAATGTACATTTACATGTAGGCTTTCTGGTGAAATCAGAAATGAGAAGTTTATGCCAGTCTCTACTGTTTAAAATATACTTTGCATGACTTCATATAATCCAACAAACAAGAAAACAGAAAACATACCTTGTTTATGTCCATGAAACAAGTGCGTCCCTATTATTGCTTCAATCATAGCCGCTAGAAAGTTTCCTTAAGAGGGACAGAAAGGTGGCTCGTCATATTAGACACCAATCTCTTCGGTCTTCAAGAATGTCCTGTGAAAGGCCGCTTATTTTACAGCTTTACCTCCGTCTGGTACGAAGCACTTACACTGGTGACTCCTTCAAATAAAGTTAAATAAACATCTCCAGGCTTCAGTTTATCAACATTTAATGTTTGTATTTATTATGACCATATAGTTTTTGTCAGTTTTTTTTTTCTTCAGTCAACAAGATCATATACTTAAGACTTCACCAATCCACATGAAACTTGGTACAGTTGTAGCCCTGCATGTCTGATATGGAACATAAAAAGTTTGTGTACCCTCAAAAAGTTGTGTGTTGCCCCTCATGCTAGCTCCTCATGAATTGGGGTAGGTTCAAAGCATATTTTGGGCAATAGCTTAAAAACAGTTTTGGCAAAAACAATGAACTATTTAAGGTATGTCAGCCTCTAGGAGGTGCACTATCGCAGCTCATTATGGTTCATTTGTGCAGGAGCACCAGTGCACCACCTAGAGAATAATGTTCCAAAGCAAAACTCTCACACTTTACTAAGTCATGTCTTGTGATATAAAAACTAAAATCTCAAAAACTTTCACACCCCATATTGCCATAGATGCACACTGAATTTCATGCAATTTCATCCATACTGGAACAGCAACTGACATTTCAATCTCTCAATAACTGCTTAACCTACAATTTTTAAACTTATTATGCTTTTTTTCCCACTTCATTCTTGTTCTCTCACTTTATGTGGCACCCATATTATGCACCACTATGTGGAACATAGTTAAATCATTTCTTTAACCACATTATTAGTAAAATTAGATTATGTGGAACATGAGCTGTTACTACAGAAATGATAAACTACTAAAAGAATTACATAAACCTGTGATTTGCCTTGCAGCCTGAAGCAGTGTCAGAGATGAAGAAAGAAGGGAGAGAAAACAAAAACAAACACACACACACACAACACCTTCAGACCAATCAGATCTGAGAATCAGGAATGGCAACACAACGCATCACAAAAACCAAAGGATGCTACTTCAGCTAAATTCAACTTGTGGTAGAGCTTTGCCTAAAACTTACACCAAAGTAGTATTCATTGTTCTAAATGTGGATTTTAGAAAAACAACATTTATACTATGTGTATTTTGGTTAAACTGTCCTTTCCTTTTCATTTGATAAAAGCAGTGAACAGGAAGTTCAATATCTATTTGCACACATATACACGCTGAACCTCCAACTACCCTGCTTTATGAAACGTTAATCCTGTATATTTTAGATCTGCAACTAAACAATTAAAAGATAGAGCATGAAGCTGCAGAATTAGGGGAAGTGAACACACTCAAAGCTTCAGTGTCTCTACCCAGTACAGAAAACGATCGCAGCTAGTTATAGTTACTTAAGCATTTCCAAATATGAGCCGCCTGTGTGCTGTAAAATGTGACATTTAGTCATGGTATTCATTTGAAGCTTTTGAAGATGATACATTTTATTGCCATAAACAGTGTAGGAAAATGAAATGAAAAACAAAAGAATAAAAACAGCCAATTCTTTTTATAGTACAGTAAAAAATTGCTCGATGTCTTTCATTTAATGTCCAGTAAAATGCAAAATAAAATGGTTGCAACACATGGATACCCAAGAGAATTCTAGACTTGATCTAATAGTAGACACGACGAGTGCATGATGTCACCTTGACTGGAAATGTGTGTGATGTTTGTTCAATAAGTTTCCTATGTGAAGGCAGTATTACTGACCGTGTCAGATCCACAGCTGTTTTTTTTTTTTGTTTTTTTTTTTTTAAATGAAGTACATGCTGCGGAAGTCAATAGCCTGACTGACACTGTAGCTGATATCCATGTTCATATCTATCATGCTTTTATTTCACTCTTCTACTCAGTGTGGCTGTCTTCTTTATCACAGAAAGCATTACTCAGCTGGATTATACAGACATGGTCAAAAAAAATCTTTCAAAAATGTTGAAGTATATGTGAAACAAATGAATATTCAGAATCTCCTAATATTTAAGCATTTAATACAGTGGAAACTAAAATGTTATTTCAAAAACTGAGCAGCAAGTTAGTAAGCAATACAGAAGACACAAATGGGATAGCAATTATTCTTGTTTTCTCACATTTTCAAAATGATTTAACATGAAAATGCCTTGGGAAAAGGAGACAAAAATCACATATTGTAAGGTCCTTACCCAAAGGCAACAGAATGACACTGAAGCCACTGTCCTCAGAATCTCGCTTAGGTGTGTAGGAAGTTCATTTATAGCAGACAGTCACGGGTGAGTGTTAACCCATGCCGTGCCCATTATCAATCATCTTCTCTTTAGCCAAGTGGAGAAACTTGGCACCTTGAAAGATTTTTTTGCTGGCCAAAGCCCGTAGATCCAGTCTAGCCTTCCGGAATAATGCAGCCACACAGCTATATCAATGCTTAAACAAGAAACAAAAAATAAGAACAATGATTTCACAAGGGCCTGTTTCACAAAGGCTGAATGTTAACACCTAATATTTTGATGAACAAAGTGACCAAATAACAAAACTCAGCCCCAATGTCAACAGGAGATTGCAGTAAACTAATAAAAGAAACTTCATCATTTATGTTAATTAAATGTTCTATTTTACATTCACCCCAACACTGAACACTGCTTGTACAATTCTACTACACAGCTTTAGTGAGCCAATTTTCCATGAAACACAACCAGGGCTAGGAGAGCACCATCCTAGAAACCCAATGTGTACTGAAATATATATATATATATATACACATATATATATATACACACACACTGTGTTTCAAAAAAAAAACAAAAAACCGACCCCTGAAACCTTTTGTTATAACTTCAATAAAACGGCTTTAATATCGAAAAAACGTTTGTACAAGCAATCTACATGTACGACTAAAGTTATAGTAAATGTTCAAAATGTTGTCCTTTGGCCTTGACACAGA
>JAOVVG010000051.1:16157816-16168240 GCA_028566375.1 Leptodoras nelsoni | reverse complement strand
TGCCGGCTGGGCACTGGCTCCCCCGTGACCCCGTAACTGGGAATAAGCGGTACAGAAAATGACTGACTGACTGACTGTTATAGCCACAGTTATGGCTTTACCTTCTAATTCCATCTTACTGTAGTAATGAAAATATCCAACATTCATTAACTAGATTTACACTAAGTCTTCACTAAATGTTGCTTCAGGGTATTTCTAAGCCAAGTCCTATAGTCAATCAGTCAATTTTTTTGTCCTCAATCAGTTATTGTTGGGTTTGTTAGAGTGTGCATTTGTTTTCTTTTTCATTCTGCATTTATACCCATGTCTCAAAGTCCTGGTTTTCTTGTGTGACACTCTGAGACTTATAAATGTCAAATGAAAATGAACAGGGGACAGGTGCAGGCAGTTTTACCTATTAATAAGAAGAAACACAGTTCCAGATGAGGAACAAACAGATTATCACAGGGTAATCTCAGAACTGGGAATACAGGCACTAGATCAAAATATTAAATAAAAAAACTAGAAAACTAGATCAAATATGGTCAGGCAGATTATAGAAATAATGGTATTTCAAGTCAAAAATGTACTGAATGAATGCTTCAAATTGACTGACTACAGTGACCTGCTTATGTAGACATGACAGGATTACGTTAAAGTGCACTTAAAAGTCAGGTGATCTTGAGCATACATGCTGGGAAGTCTGTGACCACTGTGCCTGTGGCCTGGGGTGTGCTCTGGGAATCCTAGGAGTTCTTAGACAAGTGTGGCATTTCCACAACAATGTAAAGGATTAACCCACATTTAAAAACTGATATGTAACATAAAACAATAAGTCAAAGATAGTCCACTGATACCATGATACCATAAATGAGTAAAATTAAGCCCACAATAACAATATATGTGGGTGACAAGGTGGCTCGGTGAGTCGCCTCACAGCAAGAAGGTCCCGGGTTCGTTCCCCAGGTGGTCTGGGTCCTTTCTGTCTGGAGTCTGCATGTCCTCCCCGTGTCCGTGTGGGTTTTCTCCGGGTATTCTGGTTTCCTCCCACAGTCCAATGCACAGTATGTGCCCTACAATGGATTGGCACCCTGTATAGTTGTTCCTGCCTTGAGCCCTAAGGCTAGGCTAGGCACCAGTTCTCCTGTGACCCTGAAATAGGAATAAGCGGTTAAGATAATAATTGAATGAATAAGATATATGGACAGCAACTCATTAACATGATTACAGATTTAATTGGCAAAATTCCTATCTGAGACTGGATAGAAAGTTCCAGTATTTACACTTCAGAGTTCTGTAAATTATCAATATTTACGAACATGCTGTAATTTAATAGGCTATGTGACATATTTAGTCATGGAGTACTTTGACATTTAAACATTAACAAAAAAAATCAATGAATACATGCATTAACATATTTTGTTAACACTACGTTGGTTTGTTAATGCTGCAGATCAACATTTGTTAATATTAACTAAGGCAAAAAATAATGTTAGCTTATCATTAATGTAATGCGTTACTATTTTTAATAAAACCACAGAATGTGGAAAAGACTAAATTAAAGGGAGAGAATCATTAAGATGTGAAAATGTGTAATCAACATTTAGAAACATTTTTATTTCTTTCTATTTTTCAGTCATTATTTATGGGTACTATACATAATTAACAGAAGAAAACAATGTTGTATAGGCATTGGAATGAAGAAACACATTTTGTGCATAAGTGCAATCTAATACAAATTAATATAGATGTTCCCCATAAATGGTATTCCTATTAATTAAACAACAAAAATGGCAAGACTGTTATCTGAATTGTATGGATAGTGAGCTATGATAATAGATTTACTAATCTTCAGTAGGATTGTGTTCAGACTCAGGACAAAGTAATTTTACAAGTAATTACAAAGACTGCTAACAGATTGACAGATTAAAAAGTAAGGTAAATTATTTAATTAGACTAGTGGAGTGGTACAACAGCTGTCCATGGAACTCTTTAAATCATGCAATCCCAATAAATCACTTTTCTCAGGCGGCTATTACAACAAAAACAAATGTTGCTGCAGAAAGTCAGATTTTCAGATGAATTTCAACTGTTAAGAAACTTTTTTTATTGTTTCAAATTTTTAATATTTTAAAATGAACCACACAGTTTTCACAAGATTATTATGAATTTCAACTGTGTACAACATTTTAATGCCCTGATAAATAAAGTCACCAATTTTAATCACACCATGAAGTATTTTCTACAGTTTCCCTACACTAAAGCATTCTTCATCCTATCCTTCTGTTTAAATGCATAGTTCAGTATATGATGGAATAGGTTAAATATACACTGAAGGTTTCACAGTCAAAGAGAATTCAAAGTAGAACACCTTCAAGAAACAGACAAACAAAAACTTTATCCAAAGAACTCTCAAAGAACATTTTTACAACAGTGGACATCAAAATAATCAGTCAGGCTCTATACTCTGACCAGGGTGAGTCATGGCAGGGAGCTGCAGGAAGACTTCCACTTGACTCCCAGTGGCAACCCTGTTAAAGAAACACATTAACTGCACTTATGTTCTTTGTATCTGCTTGCTGGAGCTCAGTCTTGGGAGCTTGTTCTGCATTTTGTTACACAAGAAATTGCTTTTGACCTAATTCAGGGTACTCTCCTTGAATCCAGATATTACTTAAAAAAAAAAAAAAATTTATTAATGATTGAGTCGCAGCATTTACTTCAATATATTTCTTCAGATTCTTATTTTAGACACATCTCACCTCAGGTCTCTTTACAGTTTTGTTCACTGCCTTCAGACCAGCTGCAATAATCAACACACAAAACAAGCTTATTACATGCTTTCAGATTCTTCAGACCCCTTGTTTTTACAGTCTGGTGTGGTGGATCTGCAGACAAAAAACCTGGCCTGTGGCTCACCACAAGCACCGCCTTGAATCAGATCTTTGTATTTCCATAGAAACAGACCGAATGAGCTCTCTGTGTTTCTCCTGTAGTGAAAAACCTTTTTATTCATCACCTAGATATAAAAGGGAAAGTAGTGTACAGCCTGAGAGCCTCAAATAGCTTTTAAATATTAATGCTTTCAGCAACTAATTACTGACATTTAGCTCTAATTTGTCTTTTTTATAAAGCACTCTTGTCATAAATGCTTTCTGCTTTCATTCCTAGGCTGATCTGAAGCAAAGTAGATGCAAACATCAATTAACATTCATTCTCCCAGTCATTTAAAATTGCACAAATGAGAATGAAATATTAATCATTGCACATATTATCTGCAATGCATATAGGTATTATAGTTTTCTGACAGCTGAAAAAATGTGTGTGTGTGTGTGTATGTGTGTGTGTGTGTGTGTCTGTGTCTGTGTGGAGGTTGTTAGGTGGTTACTCTGCCAATAGGCTGAGTCAATCAGGTTCAGCTCATTAAATGGTCAGTTTCTCTGACTGATAAATACTGCAGGGAAATTAAGTGTGCTGACCCACTAAACTAGATTTAATACATTCATTATGTAAACTGTAACTATGTACAGAAATTTACAACTTTTATAAATTTATAAATTTTATAATAATTTTAACAACAACAATCATAATCATAATCACAAGTTCTATTACATAGGACTAGTTGTTAGTATACTTTGCTTGCATACCTGTTGCATACTTGTTTATACCTGCTGCTTGGACTGCTTGCAGGATGGTTAGTTGAGTGATAGTGACTTTCTGGGTTATCATTTGGGTGCCCTCCTTCCTCAACATTTCGCTAATAGGCCCATGCTGTATCCAGAGGGTTCAGCAGTGAATCCTGGTGTCCTGGGCTCACTCCCTAGACACCAGCTATTCAGTTGAGGCCACTGACTACCCTTTTCTGCAGCTCTGGAGAGATCTTTCACTGCTTGCCAATGAGACTTTCCTCGTATGCCCATGTGACCTTTGTTTTCCAGGCACATTGTTGTGTATTGGCTACAGGCTCAGCATAACTCAGTTTTCTGCACTTATAGGCCTTTCTTGTATGTCTGCCATCAACTTCCAGTCACATGCTCTTTCTAGCTGCCTGGTGTCTGGTCTCGAGGTGGTGAGACTAGTTTGACCTTCACCCTCCCAGCCAAATGTGGCTGCTGCCTGATGAAATGAAGGGGGAGGAAGGGCATGCCCAAACTCTGACTTTCTATAGGCCTTTGCACACCTTATTGTCTTCTCCTGTTATTGTATCTCCAGCACCACAATTTGTGTCTCTGAGACAGAGTGGACTTGTTCCAGGTTGGTGTCCGGTCCCAAGGCCAAGACCACTTCTCCCATTCAGAACCTGGCGCATAATGTCCTTGTGCCTGAGTGCTGCCTTTGCCAGCCTGCTTGCTTCTGATGATGTCCATTTTCTCCCAGTAGCCAGATTTGGGGCAACATGGGCAATAACAGGATCACTTGACTCTGTCAAGCACTTGTACTCCTCAGAAAGACTGGAGGTTGGTAGTTCCAGAGCTCCTTTGCTATATAGTCCAATGCTGCTGACACACCTGGGAAGAATAAGCCACTTCTTCATGTATGAGCTGAACAACCTCTTCAAATTTTCCTGCTTTGTGATTAGAACTTCATAAAGGGTTAGTGGCCACAAGATTTTGAAGGAGCCCAAACTGCAAGCACAAGAGCTTCAGCTAGCCAAATCTTGTTGATGGTCTCCAGGCTGCAGGCAGCCTCCTTCCTGAGCTTTTCTGCATGCTCAGTGTCCTTGAAGGATGCTGTATGCCATCAACCTAGATTCTTTGGAATTACCTCCTCACCAATATAAAACCTTTGGTCTGACAAATTTCCCTCGATGATGGGAATGCATCTGGACTTGCTTGGCTTGATCATCATCTGCACCATCTCAATGTTATCTTGGAGTTTTCTCAGCAGTTGTTGAGTACAAGTTTCGGTTGTGGTGAGTGTTGTGAGATCATCCATATATAGCCTAACAGGTTATGTTATGTACTGCTGTTGTGAAGCATAGCTGGGCAGTTTGGAAATATACCTTAACAAGGTTTCTGAAGGCTGCTGGTGCTCTTAGAATTTTAAAGGCAGTCCATAGGAGATTAGGAGAGACTGAGCCAAAGGCATCGGTGAGGTCCAGGAACACCACAAGAAAATGTATCCCCTCCTTCTTGACAATATCGATCTGATTCCAGATGGTGCTGGCATGCTCAAGATAGCCAAAAAAGTTCCCTTTTTGAAATTTTTCAGAAATCCCTGATTTCTGTATTAACATGTTAATCAAATGGTTTCTTTGCACATAGCTTGACTGAGCCACCATGCTAAATAAGTTTTTGCCCTTGATGTTTAGGAGGCTGATAAGGTGGAATTGAATGATTTCTGATGAGTCATTTCCCCTGGGAATTAGGCCTTCTTCAGCCCTCTGTGAGGATGTTGGGAACATCTGCTTGTGCCATACCAACTTCAAGAGGGAATTGCAGGATGTCTGGTGCATTTTTGTAGAACCTGTATGGAACTCCATTAGGACCTGGAGATGATGACACAGTTTTTTGCACTTCACTCCATCTAGGTGACCTGGTATCTAGCTGGTGCTCTGGTGTGTGGATTGAAGGGCTGTCATGTAGGAGATTGATCTTTTTGCATCATCTGCAATAAATGAAGGAATTTTGTTTCTCCAGGTCTTCCAATCTTATCCTTTATGAAGAGACCCTTCATCAAATTGTCATCTTTCTTCAGTGTCATGAGCATGCTCTCAATCTCTGCTTCACTTCTGATGGAGTCCATTTTCTCCCAGTATCCAGGTTTGGAGTAACTTGAGCAACAACAGTATCACTTGACTCTGTTAGCATCATCTCCAAACATTCTTTGGTACAATTATACTCCTCTGAGAGACTGGAGATGGGTAGTTCTAGAGCTGCTTTGCAATAGAGGTTAATGCTGCTTAAGCACCTGGGAAGAACAAACAACTGAACAGTCTCTCCAGCTTTTCCACTTGAGATTAGAACCTAAAAAAGGGTTAGTGGACACATGAGGTATTAAAGGAGCCCAAACTGCAAGCACAAGAGCTTCAGCTAGCCAAATGCTAGCCAAATCTTGTCGATGGTCCCCAGGCCACAGACAGCCTCCTTCTTGAGCTGTTCAACCTGCTCACTGTCCTTGAGGGATGCACTATACCATCAGCCTAGTCTCTTAACTGGCTTCTCAGTGACCTCCCCACCAATATAAAATAACAATACTTATCCTTGATAAGGTTGGAACTGTGGTGGGAATACACCCTGATTGGCAGTTCATCTTACTCACCATGCACACACAAATTCCCATCATAAGCATATCATAAAGGTTTGATGGCAGGCATAATGCAGGTCTGATCTTCACTTTCTAATGCCTTGTTTTTGTGCTACTGTTTTCCCAGTCACTAGTTCTGCTCTATGCTGTAGTTCTGTTTGTTTCTGGATTGGCTCCTATATACTACATGAATTATTTGCTAATATAATAATGGGTGTTTATGTTTGGAAATCCCCAAATAATGGCACTGGGAGCAAAATCTTTTGCAAAATTGCAGCAAAAGAGAACAGTTAATTGATTTTCATAGATTTAAGCATGAACTAGAAGGATTAAATATTATTGATAAATACTATTTAAACTGTAACAATTATTTGTGACTACATATAGCTTTTGGAATAAATACATTGTGTTTTGGGATAAACACAGAAGGTTTAAACCTTTCTTTTGGATCATGTAAAAAAAAAACATGATGAGTAAAACAATCAATTGTTTAACATGCTATTTGGAAATAATAAATCAGTTACTAAACCCAATGCACAAGCTCCATTGATTCTTGATATAATACCCATTTGCTGGACCAAATCCATTCCTAAGACAAATTACTGTAATGGCATATGCTGTAAAAACAAGCCTAAACAAGACGACAAATGGGCTGTCAGTTCATATTTGGTGCAGTGGAGGATGACCCATCAAGCTGTTTCCTTCATGAAACTAACAATATGTCTCAGTGCCTTCTTAATTTCCAGCAAAACAACCAATTATATAAAAAATAAACTTTGTCAAGACTGGACCTATTGCAACACACGTTAAAATAAGTGAAGTATCAGTGTCTTTACTAGTTCTATCAAAATAGTTGGATCTTTTGTAGAATAAACTTAATTAGAATATGCCATTACAAGAAAATGTGTTAATGTGCCAGAAAGGGAGAGAGACGTTTTATTGCAGGTGTTTGTCCAGCAGAAAGCTAATTTAACTTGTCATTTCAGGGTTATTTACTAGTTTAGTTTATGCAGTTTCTTCAATGTATTTGCATATGAAATCTAAAGGCATGTGCAATATTGCAACATACAACATCTTGCATCTTTTCATTTTTTGCACAGTAGGACTTCTCACTTCTTTCACTCTTAGTCTCTTGATTCTGTACATTAGTTCTCAGATTTACAGCAGAGGAGCATTGCTTTTATGACAGTAGAATAAAATAGCATTTTGTAGACATAGAACACAATTGATTAAAATGTTTTTCTATGCTTGTTCTATGCTAGTGCTGCATAGAACTTAAACCGCATTGACTATCATTTTGTTACAAATTTTCCAATGTAATTCATGTTGTCATTTTCATATTCATTATTCATTCACAAGTTTTGACTCACAAGAACTCATCTATTTTGTCTAAGAATCTCCAGCCACCCAGTATACTCATTACTCAAGGTTGGAGCCCCTGGCATAACCAATCCAAAAAGAAGCTTGGTAAGCAATAGGTTTATGTGTTTACCCATGGCTTATTTGTTTGAGCCTGCACTCCAGGATTTCAGTACAAATTCCTTGTTTGATTCTTGAGATAAATACAATATTGGCACCAAAATCATCATCAGTGGCCCTACTCTAATAGTGCATTGTTGTTATCACTCATTATACTGTAGGTCTACTCAACCATTATTGATTCTTGCAACCCCGCTCTTCATGATTCTCAGTTACAGTCTTTGCAAACAAATTATTTTCCACTTTCAGTGTGCCTGCTCAGCTGATGACAGTGGGGTAGGGAAAACCTGTGATGCAACATTTGCATTATATTTACAGCATTTGGCAAACATCAGACAATCTAGGGACTCAGTTAAATTGCTATGTAGAAACAACAGATGATCATTAAAAACCCATGAATAAAGGGTTATAACATAACCTCTAACCCCAGTTTCCTCACAGTTTCCTGTATCTCTTTGCAAGGTCTTGCAAATTATATATTTATAATATTTATAATATCTCTGATTGAGTTTTATGTGTCTAAAGTCTTTGCCTGTTCTTCTGACTATTCTTTTGCTTACCCTCTGGTTCTATCATTTGATGTCTGTCTTTACATAAAGATACTGTCTCCTGTCCAGTGTGTTACAAAACAGAAGAGAGGCAGTAAATACACATTTAAATCATGATGAGTGTCATGAAGTAAGGCAACACCCAACATCAGGGATCTAAAAACATTTTGGTAAATGTTTACAAATAGATGATACTGAACTGCATAGAACATGATGGTTTTTTTGGCTTTTCTAGAAACATTGGGCTTGCTTTTTTAAATTTCCAATTTTTCCTCTACTTCACAGAGCTTTGTGTCTTCTCATGGACAATGGCGCTCAAGGCTGTTATGATGTTAGTGTTATTTTTGCTTTCTCCATCTGCTAGGTTTGTATTTCTGCTGAGTATGACCTCAATATTAACCTGGAAATCCACTGTATTAGGCTAAATTGCCAATATGAAATACTAATAGAATTTGTAATGTAGGGCCAGAACTGCTGGTTTTTCAGTAAGATTATTTTCTTTGCTGTGACTGTACAAAGATACCAAGTACAGAGGCACTGTCCACTGCCTAGTGTAGGCTTGCATGGACATTTCACCGCATAGTAATTGGTTAGTAGGTAAGACTGTCACCTTAGAGACTGATGCTAATACAGCTGATTTTGTCTGATAAGCATGGTACAAAACAATTAAAAAAATGTCCAGATGTCACTGGTGTACTTACACAAGCCAAAGCTAAGTAAAATACCCTTATGTATTCACCAGCATGACTGTAATATGTGCAATAGTTATTAAAGTTTATAATTAATATAAAAAATCCTCACACATACACACACCCACAATTGCCAACAGTGTATGTATATGTGCATTTAAATTACCTGTATATGCAGAAATGTATGCCATCTGTAACAATGCCACTTCTGTGAAAATTAAATACAGCCATTCGTATGAGGGTAGATCTGTATGTATATATATACAGTATATGGAGATATTGCATTTGCTTGTGAGCGATTGTCACATCTCACAGGGGTGTAGATGCAGGAAAGTAGTTAGGATCTAGGTTTCCAATATCTATAATCATGTGGCTCTGGAATACCAGACGTGCACTGCTGTCATGGCATTCAAACATAAGTCAGACTGGAGAGCATCATAAACACAAGCTTATATCAACCAAAATCCACCATCCGAGTGGAATGTTATGCCAACTTGTCATTACATTGATGATGGTTATCTTCACTATCAGAAAACACAATGCCATCATCATCATTTAGGCAGGTTTTCACAGCCTATCAAAAACAGCATAATAGTGTAGTTATGCATATCTGTCTTCATAGAACTATTAGAACATCATCAATTTCACATTAATTCCCATTGCCACCCTCAGAGGAATTGTTCTTGTTTAAAGGTTTATGTTGATTTAGTGTTTAGTGTTTATCTCTAGATATCTAAGATTTAGTGATGACTGATGTGTGTTTTATTTAGGTATCAACTTTGTTACAAATGCTTTTCCTAAAAATTCCTAGGAGAAATAGAATGAGATGAAAAAGAAACAAGTTTTCTTAGATGAAATGAGTCAAAGAGTGAGAAAGGTTATGCTTGGCATTAGCAGGATTCAAAAATACAATCTCTAGATCACAGGGCAAACACTTAACTACTGCATCACTTGGAAACAATCTTTCTACTCTTCACTGATTAGTTTACTGAGTTATTTTGGCTAAAGGGCTGCAGTAAATGTCACTTACCTTGAATTGATAGAAAGACAAAAATAAGACTAATATTCCTATATTCAGTAGTGATTAATGAGCGTCAAGGGTAAATTGGTACACATTTTGCTCTTCACACCGCCCACATATGTTTCCTCAACCTTCCTGCAGAAACTATTGGACATGTGGGTGCTTGTTTGTGGTGTCACTGTTTTGAAGAAGCTGTTAGCATTTTTTTTCTAAAACAATGCATATATGAATTTTTGCACATACACATATATTCTGATATTTTACTCCTGGTACTTTGGAGTCATTACAAACCCACTGACTGACAGAGTGTCAGTGAAAAGCCAGAGAACAATTACATTTTATGATCACTGTATGACAGTTATTATGTCAGTCATTATCTGTACCACTTATTCCCAGTTACGGGGTCACGGGGGAGCCGGTGCCCAGCCGGCAACTCTGAGCGTAAGGGCAGGAACCAACCCT
>JAOVVG010000051.1:16133453-16143474 GCA_028566375.1 Leptodoras nelsoni | reverse complement strand
TCAGAGTTGCCGGCTGGGCACCGGCTCCCCCGTGACCCTGTAACTGGGAATAAGCAGTACAGATAATGACTGACTGATGATATTCTTCCAGGTAAGATTTAATTGCATTGTACACTGCTGCTGCAGCCATTTTGTCAAATTTGTTTGGCCTTCAGCAAATCCACCTCTGCAGAGCTCTCCATATTATTTTGATACTTATTTAGATCTATTTATTTATGCCTCATTTCTAATATCTTTTTTAATTCATGTCCATTAAGTGTTATATTTTTTGTCACTCCCAAGCTGAGACTGGTTACCATGGAAAGAGGCCAAAATCAAGAAAGATCTTATTAGCAGACACCACAAGGAGAAATGCTTCAAATTAGTTGAAGAGGACCATGGGGTCTCAATAACCTGGTTGGCAATAAACTGTCCAGTGGCACTCTGGGAAGGGCTGAGGGCTGTAGATCAGTGCTGGGAGTGGACATGTCTGAGATTTACAGCAGTCGAGTCCTTCTTGCATGTAGGGCAAGTGGTGAGCAGTGAAGGACTGAGGGACATACAGTAAATTTAGTGGGACAGTTCTCTGGGCAACAATGAGGAAGAACACAGTCACCTACAGCAGAAAAAAGCATAGACAAAGAAACAGGCATCTATGGATCTGTTATTTCTAGAAGAGAGACAAAAAGGACACATAAAAGAAATATAATATAATACTGCCACAAACTCACTCATAACTCGTAACTCAGACCTTTGATGCTAATGTAGATGGATTAGGGGAGAAGGAGAGATGGATGTCTATATACAGATTGCAATCACAAACCTTCTCAGGATCTCAGCTGAGTTATCGAGCTTATCTAATGATTTCTAAATCAGTAATTCATGTGCATCCATGCTTACACAAATAATTATCATTTCCAAAAGTAAAATTGTTCTGTAACACAAAATGTGCATTGATGGCACACTTAGATAATCACAGATTAATGAAAGCTCAAAAACAGTCATGGTTATTGGATGTGTAAATTTTATCACAAGCATCTCTAACAGGAAGGTGTGGGATGGGATTTCTTCATCATGTCTAAGAGCATCTAACGCCCTAAAATATTTAATAATGGTTTCTAGTGGAGATTTGTTGATGTAGAAATTGAACGTCTAGTGGTTAATTAATCTTACTCTAACCTACCGTTGATAACATTATTTTAAGATTTGCTGTATATAGCTTACCAGGGCTAAAATTGTATAAAGCACTGTTTCTATATAATGTTTTTGTATTTGTTAAACAAAAATTTTGTATGATAATATTACTACTGTAATTATAATATTATTAAAATTATAGCTTAACAATGCTAGAATGAAGTAAGAGTGTTACATCAACATTGGATTTAATTTGCATTATAGAATGGTATTTTAATGTCAACAGCATCAATAACATGAATAATTATTATCCAAGATGAGCATAAATCATAGAAAGGACGACAGAATCACTTATAGAAGATTTTGAGTTTAAGACAGCCTCTGTGTGTGACTATCAATGTGAAAAATCTAAATCTACATCTGGATTTCGGTAAAGCTACCTTTTTGACAATATCTTTAATAATATTGTTAACTATGCTACAGGGTAAATAAAGATTATACACACCCCTTTTAAAATGACAAATGTTTGCAATGTTAAAAACTTGTCAGATTTCTTTCTACCTTTAATGTGATACAGCTACCAAAATAATATTTTTAGGGAAAGAAATAGAAAAACATTAATAACCTGGTTATACAAGTGTGCACACCCTTTTACAGTGTGGCATGTAACTGTGGTCAGAATTATCCACATTCACATACAAATTCATGCTCAAAGTAATGCTCACCATTAAAATGATTCTAATTAACCCCAAATTAAGCTCAGGTATTTCTTCAGGATCTTTTTGGCATCTTCTTTTTTCTTACAACACATTCACAGGAATGGTTTGTCGAACGGTATCAATCAGTAGATAAGCAAGAATTTCCAAAACATCAGATCACTGTACAATGGAACACAGTAAAATCCATCAAAAAGAAGTGGAGTATATGCAGGAACCACAGTGAGATTAACAAGAACAAAATTTTTCTTCAAAACTGATGAAAGGTTAAGATGAAATCCTATCACAAGGTTTGGACAAATTCTTGAAATTTTAGAACATAGCATAGTAACATAGTGAAGTAATATAATCTGGTATTTCTTTATGCATGTAAACCAAAAAAATGTTTAATATTTATTCATTAATCCTTTAATACTTGAAAGAAAATGATACAGTCATCATACTTGCTTATCCCCTGTGTTTTCACAAGAACAGCTAAATTGATTGACATGGGTACCAACTCAGTTTCATGAGGATAACCATCTGTCTTTCATGGGTGGTGGCATAGTGACCTGCCTTTCCTCTCATCTGTGGTCATGGAGGTGAAGACCATTTTTCTATAAATATCCAAATCTAACCCATTTATCCTACTACTGGTACATGGGGGGTGCTGGAGTCTATCCCAGTGTTCAATGGGTGGAAGGCAGGGAAACACTTTTGACAGGTCATCAGTCCACTGTAGGACAGACACATTCTCACACATACTTACACCCAGGCACAATTTATTTATTGTAATTATCTTCAGTTCACCTTACTGCAGGTCTTTGGATTGTCCTAAGAAACCCACTGTGTCTGGGCTATAGGGTAGGTTTGCTAGACGGAGAAGCTTTCTCATGAAAGAAAATACAAGCACACCTAAATAATCCCCAAATCATGTGGCAAACAATGTCCTAAAACAGTATTAATTAAGTGATGTGTCTCCTGGTTACTTTAGGTTTTTTTTCTTTTTTTAACAAAAAGGTCAGGGTTTCGAGCCTCAACATTGCAACATTGTGGCTGCCACTGTTGGGCTTTTTAGCAAGGCCCTAAACCCACCTCCTGGTCAGGAAGGGCATCCAGCATAAAAACTTGCATTAGATTAACATGCAACAACCCCAAGGAATGGGAGTAAAAAGGAGGGGGAAAGGTATTTAAAAATAAAAAAAAGTATTTCTCGTTTCACTTTATTAGTTGCTATATAACTTTAAAGATGGAAAGATCTGACATGTTTTTATCTTGGTTTCAACTTTTATATTGGCTGTATATAAATACAATTAAATTGAATGGGATTGGACTGATTTATGCTAGTCATATTAAGTAATATTGTAATTCCTTTCACTAGACAGCCTACTAGAACTCTTGTTGGAAATATTACAGATTTGCAAGCTAGCAAAATGTGCTCCTGCTGAGTATCTAATGCTCAAGATGTACAAATAAATGGGTAAAGTATATAAGAATATTGCCAAATACTACCCATGGCTCTGTGATAATTAATATACATCATCTTACAATGGTGATCAAGTTCCACTGTTTGATTAAAACATAGCAAGAACATTTATATTTTTCTGAATTACTAGCATGCTTCTAGATCTGAAGTACAACATATCAATTGGGATATGTCCAAATTGAGTGTAAGAAATGGAGCATTATAGAAGGTAGGAGGCATAGATGATCCAGTGGAGCATCCAGTGGACATCAGAGGACATTTAATCAACAGTAAATCAACAAGTCTGGGAAGCTATAGGGGCCAGAGCCAGGGTAGATGTGACATGTTTTCTTTGATAAATGTTATGTCATCTGATCTCTAGACAGATATAACTCATATTATATATCATATCACATCACTAATTATTTCAGCCTGTTCTCTGATTTCCTACATTTCTTTTTCTACATATTATAATGTTGTAATTGATTTTCCAAATCTTTTCAGGCAGCATCACAGCAAGAAGGTACTGGGTTTGATTCCCAAGTGGGAGCGGTCCGGGTCCTTTCTGTGCATGTCCAAAATTGCCCCATGTCTATGCTTGAAAGTTGAACTTGTGTATCGATGTAACCTCGTGAGTGTCGTGTATAGCCAGTGATGCTGAAATGATGTTAAAAACCAATAAACAACAATCCTAAATCTTTTCATACATCAGGTTAGGGTGGATACAAGTCAGCTGACAACTTTCTAAAGTTTGTAATATTAATGCAAGCAGCATTAAAAAGTGATTCTGTGCCATTGATACCAGTCATTGATACCAAACTGCTATTGAAGCTGTAACACAGGCAAGTATATTTTTCTGACATGGGATGACACATCTGTAAATGAGCCATTAGAATTGGTTTATAAGTTTAAAATCTGAGACCATACCATGGTGGATATATGGATCCACCATGTACTTGCTTACTAGAAAGTTTGGAGAAGAGCCGAGTTATTTTAAAGCTGGCCAACAGACAAAAGATTAATTAGTACTCTTCAGCAACCAGCTGTATTTGCTAAGTTCCTACAGGCTGAACAGGGTAGTTAAGATCAGACCTCATCAAAGAACAATTTCCCACAAGTTCTTACCTCTCAGGAGGCTTGTTTTGGCAATCAGAATCAGAATAGAACAAGGAAAAAATAGTTCTCATCTCTGCTCTGATTAAGTGAACACAACAAGAACAGCAATCATACAGTATAATTCAGCCAGACTACCAAGTATACCAATGGGACTGCTCTGAGTGTTGAATTATGAATCCATCTATCTATCTATCTATCTATCTATCTATCTATCTATCTATCTATCTATCTATCTATCTATACAAAATTGCATATGTAGATCACTCTTTTTGTCTCTGAAGCTCTAAAATACATACTTATAGATTAATTCATATAAAAAGCCAAAGGTTTTCTTATCATTCTGTGGGCTTAGTGTAATGAAACACATTGGAAGAGGCATTGAAGAAAAATTCATGATTTTAACAGCTTGCACCTTTTCATTCAGCTCATTTGAATTTTTAGCCAGGTTTTTTCCTGACATTGAGCTTTCTAATGTGAATGATTGCATTTCTAAATAGGAACTTCTTTTTTGAATACATTCTGATCTTTCCGTTTCTGATATTGGAGAGGTCTATTAGTGTTATTAGGCTGTTGCCACTTGCCAGCCTGCATACTAAAACAGCAGCAACAGGGAAAATCCCAATCTAGTGAATAATGAATGTGTTGAAGACCTATTGGAAATCTTTTCTTGTTTGCTGAATTGAGTCCATGTTTCAACCCAGTACAAATCTATTCATGTGTACAGATATACAGAGCAAGGTTATGAGTTTATGATATTTAAGCAATATTACATGAGCCAGAGTGCTGTTACACTAAATATAGCATGGCTGTCTTTTAGCTGTAGGCACAAAGTCACAAGTAATCACAGCCATACTGATAGTTAGTATAACAGCACTTTCGCTTGTGTGATATTGCTTAAATATTATACTTCATCAGTATAATAATGTTGCAGTTAAATGTTTTATAAAGTAGTCTACATGACATAAAATAATATCAGCCTGACAGGGAAACATCTGGTCAGAACAAGCAAAATTAATATTATATAAGAATAAAAACACAAGGTCACTTCAGTTTACTTTGCCAGAACACTAACATTTACTGTAATTATAGGCATGCTAAGTCTGTCAAAGTACACATCAACTGCACAGATGTAGGAGTAACTGTTAACAGCCCTTTTGTATCCTATAATCTTGCACAATGTTAATCTTCTGCAAAGACTATTTAAGCCTTCTCCATGTGTTGCAGATTTTGTCTCTGTCTCTCTGGGCATCACCAATAACTAGGGTATCCAGAAAGATAATTGCTTACTTTGTATGGTACATAGAGATAGAAGGTATTTTGGTAACACTTTACTAGTGTCCACTCACAAAGGATTTACAGATAATTGCATTTAGAGTAATATTTCAGCAATACAAACAATACATCTCTACAAATGTTCAACAATGTATAAACAAATATTCAACAAACAAATAGTAAAATACCTCATTAATCTTTGCTGAACATTCTAACCCTAACCCAAACCCTAAACCTTACCCTAAGTCTAACCCCAACCCTTACCACAACCATAACCCTAACCATAACCCAAACCCAGACTCTAACCCCAATAAACTGTTGAAATGTCACAAATACCTGTTAAATATTTAATAAATATAAATATATCAAATATCTGGTAAATGATCTACAGAAAAAATGAAACAGTTGAATTGGTGAAAATTGATAAGCTGTTGAAATGTTAAGTGTTGAAATATTCTCTAAACCCTCAGTAAGTTATTTAAGCAAGGTGTGACCTGTATTTGTAATGTAGTTGGTAGTTAGTTTTCTGCAACATTAAAAATGATTTCCTTGCTACTTACATAAGTTGACTATGTATACATATGTATTAGGTAACTTTGAGAAGCTATAATTTTGTCATTTATCCTTGATGGTTTCTCCTATGCATATAGGATAAATGCCAAGGTTATTTTTTCATCTACTTTTGTGAAACACTCATTTTTCGTTTTTCCTCTCAGATTTGATGAATTTCTACTTGTCTCTGGGACAAAAGTATACTAAACTAAATTTATATATATATATATATATATATATATATATAAAACAAATGGTCATCCTGAAGTGGGTGCAAGCTCAGAATAAAAGGCTGACTGCCAAGCTCTATGTAACCATTCCTTGATGCACTAGAAGGTTTTTCACCATTAAAACCCAATTGAGATTCTCTGAAGCATGAGTCAAGCACCAGAGGGAGAAGTTGCTTGGCACGAGCCCAGGGGCTGACAGGAAGCCATGAAAATAACACCCCAAAATAGAGCAAGCATGTAAGTAGAAAAAGAGGACAAAACATACTCCTTAACATTTTTAATACTCCACCAGTACTTGACTGATCTGTATTAGTGACTGTAAATTCACAAGGAAAAGTCTTGGAAAAGACCCAGGAGTGAATGAAGATAATGGAAACATGTTTAACAGGTACCATGTCCATTTATCTAACATGCACAGTCAAAGTTCCCTAAGCTAAAGTTCAGTCAATATAATGTGACACAAGCTACAGTATGTGACACAAGAATGGCCTTAAAATGGCCTAATAAACAGGCCTAACATGCAAATATGGGAACTTAAATACTCAAAACATATATTCATATATATTCATATAAATCACTACAAGCTGAATTTGGTGTGTTTATAATGTTATAGCTTGGCTTTCAAGCAGCTTAAAATTTGCACATAAAAATGATATCATTCTTGCTAATGCTAACTCTGGGCAGGGTGTTGTGTGCCTGGGCAGGAACTGGGGCATGCAGGAGTAAAAATCATTCAAATATGCTTGAACTCATTTATTAAACTGTTAGAGGCTGATATAGAATACTTAATCAACATGTTATATTCAATGGATAATAATCTCTATCCTATGAAATAAAGTGTTACAATACTAGGAAGTGTTGATCAAATATTTAGGTAATTTATAAGACATAACCCTCTTAGATTTTTTTTATGATAGACTTAATATTGTTATCTAGGAACTTATACATTTCTTTGCAGAGGTGAAGCTGATTAAATAAATTATAAAAGCAATATACACAAAGTTGAACTTGTGGCTGAAAATGTTTTGTCTTTACACACTATTATTCTTATAATCATGAGCTGTTTTCTTCACTTATTTTATCTGTTTATTTGTCCACCCATTGCTTATAATAAAATTTTATTAGGTTTAACATTTAATACCATTCATGTTCATATATCATAATTTCAGTGCCAAAATGTCCTAAATTCCTACTAGCAGCCCCTTTTTAGCACCCTTATACTGTACTCAGATTGAGGAAGAAATGACAGTACCCTGAACAGCATTCAGGTCCTTGAGCTAAAGCCTCCAGGGTACTGTGAAAACCTGAGCGCCCGCTTCTCTACAAGCTATACTTTGTTAGATGGACTAGACTCTGGCTGTTTTACAGCTTGGTGGAGCCTCACTAACTACTGCCTTCTTGGAAAATTTGCCTTATGGTGTCTTTTAAATGGAATGGAGGGAATGTCATTACAAAGTCATTAACAATGAGGAACACCAGCCACTGTTAGCCACTGAATCTCTCCTAGGACTCTCAGCATGCCTACCACAAACACAACATAAGTGAAAATAAAACTTAGTTAACACTCCTATATTCCTACTTTCTGCAAGGGTTCTTTAGATAGTGAGGAATTCTCAGCTTTCTAAATGAGTCCTTCACTAAAAGCAGTGCTTGGTAAAGTGCTTGGTAACTAATCAGACAGTTGGGGACTCAAGCGCCAGCACTGCAAAGCTGCCATTATTGGGCCCTTGAGTAAGGTCCCCAACCCTCTCTGCGCCAGGGATGACATATCATGGCTGGGTGCAATGTGGTTGTCAAGCTATTGGTGAAAAAAATGGAAGAAGAAAAAAAACTTTCATAGCTGCAGTGATCATAATCTCCTGGCTTGACACTGTTAGTGACCATTCTGTGTAGTATTTTGACAGTGAGACTAATGCATATCTACAAGTTTCATAAAGTACATATTCTAGCATGTGTCACAAAAATTTTATTAGTGTACAAAACTTAATATGTGTCATGCTGTCATGGCATGACACATTGTTTCAGCTTCATGGCACTCATATAACTAGACGTATGCTGTCAGGCCAAGTAACACCATAGCATGTACTGTAACATCATCCATAAATTCAATGATTGGAAACAGAGAGAGAGAGAGAGATAGATAGATAGAGAGAGAGAGAGAGAGAGAGAGAGAGAGAGAGAGAGAACAGCTGAATTGTGCTGGAAACCTCTGCTGGAGGGAAACTGATGCTGTGCTAAAAGCCATTATTGGATATTCTCATAGTAGCTGGATTTTGCTTTATTGTGTCGTCAACTGCGAGAATGTGGCACAGCAAGACTGAGATGAAAACATGATGTGGTGTTTAAAAAGAGGCAATAAATAGGATAAGGAAAATGGACAACAAAGGAAATAGAAAAAAAAACAGAAACATCAAACAGACTGTAAACAAGGACTGAAATGGGTGATAGAAGATAAGGATGTATGGTGTAGAAGCAAAGAAGGAGTGTGAGTAGAAGATACTGAAAAACCTGTTTCAGATGTTATGTTTTGGTAACAAGCTGTAATTTGTGCTTGCACATTCTTTTCTATTCGTATATAATTAATTGCAGATGCTTGTGGTTCAAGTTGAATATAAAATGGTAATTCTGTGCTGTGCAGTGCAATTATTCAAACAATTATCTATTTGTCATGGTAAGTCACTCAGAGGGTTAGCTAAATATGTATGAATGTGGTCATTAAAGCATGGAAGGTGTCGGTGACACTGATTAGAAAGTCAAAGTAATGCAACATGAAGCACAGGAGTAGACACATTGGAATCTCAGCAAATAAATAGGAAGGTGAAGTCCTTTGTGCTCTGTTGTGTTCAAAGAAAAATGGATAGTACTTTATCTGTATTCAGTCCAGTGGCTGAAGTAGTAATTAACATATGACTAGAATTATACTTATTTGTCAGATAAGTTCCACAAAAAATGTATCTAATTATGGTTGAAAACTGCAAAGCAAATGTGAAACTATATTGTTATTCAGGGGCATCACTAGAGATTTATGAATGGGGGGCTACAGGTCTAGAGGTAAGCCCCCTAGGAGAATTTAAAAAATGACCCAAAAACATCCACATAATGAAACAGGCACAAAATTAAAAATATAAAACTATTTGGAGAAATTGCCTCATAGCAGCCAATTTCTTGAAGAGGTATCATTCAAAATATTTATTAGGTACAGATCTTATATGACTTAACTACTATCCATCCACTAACAAAAGTTACAGATCAAGCAAAAACACAATGTTACTTGCAGCAGCAGGTCCTAAATACACTACTCAAATACTGAGAATATAGATTGATACAATGTGCAACTAGTCTGTAGTAGCATTCATATTACCTGGATGACTGTGTTTTTCAATTAATTAATTATTTAATTACACACAAGTGAAATATTAACAAATCAAAATCCACTACATCCCCAGCCAGAGGACAAAGGGATATTGTGAAAAAGTGGCAGTACCAGCCAGAATAGCTTTTTAAATCTAATTTTGACTAAACTTTTCTTAAATCCAGTAAATACATCAAATAACTTTCATTATGAGAAAACTATTAGT
>JAOVVG010000051.1:16122606-16133353 GCA_028566375.1 Leptodoras nelsoni | reverse complement strand
TCTAATGTTTATCAGTACATTACAGAAAATAATGAACTTTATCACAATATGCTAATTTTTTTAGAAGGACCTGTATACTATATGGCCAGACTTGTGTGTATGTGTATAGAAAGAGATAATAAATTACTACATTTCGGTGGTTAAAAGTGGTGTTTTATTTTATTCATTGCATTATATTGTAAGGATATAGTATTGTGTAAGTTTAATTATGAAATAACACAAACATCAGTTCAGTTAACCCAGCAGTACAGTTAAAATTACATCGCTGTTGGGTTAAGCTGGCCCCTGAGCAAGGCCCTTAACCCTCACCTGCTCAGCTGAGTAAATGAGCTAAGTGTAAGTCGCTCTGGATAAGGGTGTCTGCCAAATGCCATGAATGTAAATGAATGTATTATTTCTCAGCCCAGCTGAAGATGAAAGGCATTAAGGGAGAAAAGAGTGAGTGGAGGCTCAAACCCACATTGTGGGCAACCTGGGTTGTGGGCACTAACTGGGTGAACTACTTAGGAGTTGTGACACCTCTGAAACAATAAGGAGTGAGAAGAAGATAGACAAAAGTAAAGGAATAGAATATATCTAGGAATATAAAGGAAGATTTTTATTTAAATGGAAAATATATGAGTGAAATAGATATAGATATTTCTATTAATAAATATCCAGCGTAAGGAAAGAAGTCGCTAGGAGGACTAGCCCTGAGAACCATTATATAACCCAGGAGCGTTCCTCAGGACCATACCCCTCTCAGTCCACCAGATATTGGGCACTGCCTTGCACCCAGTGAGAGTCCAACAATTGACAAACTGTGTAAGCCAGGGACCCCTTGATGACATGCTGGGCTGGTGGTGGAGCTTAAGACTTAACCCAAGACACATGGAAGGTGGGATGGACTTTCATCACAGGAGGCAACTCCAGATTGAGTTGATCTGGTGAGCCACCTTAAATGGACCCATGTATCTCAAGGGCCACTATTTTTTGGACTCTCCATAGAGAGGGAGGTTCGGAGTAGACAGCCACAGTGCGGAGTGGATGGTATTTGCCGGGTCCATATTTTGGTTGCACCTTTCTGTTATGGGCCAGGGAGACATGGGCCTAAGTGCTGGAGGCTGGGCTGTTATTTCTCAGCCCAGAGAATGAGAAAAGGCATTAAGGGAGAAAAGGGGGAGTGGAGACTTGGGATGTGGGCATTAACTGGGTGAGGCAATTAGGAGTAGTGACTTTCATGAAAAAATGAAGAGTGAGAAGAAGAGGGAGAAAAAATAGAATATATCTAGCAATATAAAGGAAGATACACAGATCAGGCATAACATAAAAACCACTGACCCACTTCTTGAAGTTGATGCACATGAGCATCAGAACTAGACCATGGAGCAATGGAGAAAGGCCAAGCACGGACCATACTGATTAAGGGTAAGCAGGGAAACCCGGAAGTGCTTAACCGATGGAATCAGTCAGCAAACTTATGCTTGATACTTCAACCAAGAGTAGCTCTGAGCTATGCAGGATACAGACAGGCCACCTGCTGCAGTGAGGAAACACTGACAGTAGCGTGGTGGGGCCATTGTGGCGACCCTCCACACAGATAATCAGGGCCGAAGCCCATGGCAACTAGGGTAAGGAGAGAAGTCGCATATAGAAAAAAGGACTCTATGAGGCCCGACTTTACCAAAGATACTTTCTGTAAGATACCTCACGCTGAAGTGCTACAGAAAATACAGAAAACCAAAGGTGTGATGAGAGGCACTGCTCTAAACCTAAGCAAGCAGGTGTCTCTCATCAGTGCTGATGGGTGCTAGGACTGCTGGGAGTGGTAGTTCTAGTGTCGGACCACGGTATGGCATGCCTCCTTAAGTGCACTATTTCTGTCTCTGTGTTAAGTGCTTAATTTAACCAACTACAGTTAGGTGCCTAGACCGTACATTTTTACAATATTTCTTGTTTATGAATTTTAAGATAAAAAAAGAAATATAGTATGTTTGTAAGCTTTTTTCACTTTTAGGACATTTGTCATGCTTTATTGCAGCTTGTAACTGGTGCAAAATGGTCACCAAGTATGAACACTGAAAAACAAAGTTTTTGAAATGCAATTTCATTTTACCTGGAGGGAAAAGAAGTAAAGAGGAGAGTGCTGAGCAAGAGGAGAGTGGTCTATGTAACAAAGACTACAGAGAGAGAGAGAGAGAAAGAGAGAGAGAGAGAGCATTAGATAGTGGTTACTCATTCAGGCAACTGACTTCTGTGCTATGGTTTCCAGCTTGAGGGCAGTCTAGTTGGTTCTTGCTGTTGATATCTAACGAGCAGCTTCAAAATATTCACCAGCATCTCACTGAACATTTTACAGTAGGTTTGCATGGAGCTTGCGCAACTTCATTTCACTTATTTATAATAGAGACATGCTGAAAAGGAATATATGTTCTCATAACCGTGTTTAATCTTCAAATAGGCAGATAGGGATGTGAGGTGCTCCACCAATTACCAAAACCCTTTATCCCAGGGTCAGCAAAAAGCAGATCAGTGAAATCGTCTGTCAGTTTTCAAGACAAAAATGTAAGAAATGTTTCACATACATCAGGCTTACCTCTGTATAACTGACAGGGTGGTAAATATATAAATAAAGAAGACATGAAAGAGACCAGAGGATTGCTGGATTTATCACTGAAAAT
Organism: Leptodoras nelsoni; assembly: GCA_028566375.1. Taxonomy (NCBI): domain Eukaryota; kingdom Metazoa; phylum Chordata; class Actinopteri; order Siluriformes; family Doradidae; genus Leptodoras; species Leptodoras nelsoni. Next base: position 16,130,693 of record JAOVVG010000051.1, on the reverse strand, counting down.
AATGAGTATGCTCCGGGGAGAATTGGTAGCCATAGAGCTTGTTAGCTTGCTTGTTTGTCGCAATGTGCACCTGAGAGCCAGGCATTGAGTGGGACATTTGTACAGGATGAGAGCCAGACAATCCCCTTGAAGTTGGAGTCTCTTTTGTACTGGCTGCTTCTTCTTCCTCATTATGATAGAGGCACAACATGTGAGATATAAGCTGGCACAGTTGTTGCTCTTATTCACACTATAAACCCACATAGACAACACATACATCTGCCTTTCAGTCATATCCTCAAATGTTCAGTCAGAAATGATATTCCAAATGTAGATAAACACATTAATAGCATGACTATTAACACATGTGGTTCTGACTCTAGAAAATATTTTGGTGTTAAGTATAAACCAGAAATCATATACTGATTATTCTATCTCACCTTAAAGTGTTTCTTTAAACATGAAAGAAACTGAAAATACTGTATATATTGTTAGTTCTTAATATTATCTTATACACACACCATGAATTACCTTAGACCTATGAGCTGCTTATGGGTGCTAAGCATTTTGCACTTCCATAGGTAAAATGCAATTCACAATGCAAAAATCCCGAAAAATCACAAGGAACTACAGCAATCCGAAAAATCCCAAGGAACTACTGTATCTTTAAATGGGTTCAGCCCCACAAGACATCCCAGAACATTTGCAGTTCTGACACAATATAAAACATAGTCAAACCTCCAGTAGAATTTCAGTAATCAATTATAAAAGTCATCAAAATCTTTGGAGCAGGCTTGTTTTCCCTAAAGTCACATGTTAAGCAAATTACCATATATATTACAGCATGTGTCAAAATATTTCAGATTCAAAGCTATTTGGTTTTCAAATATAGTCCTCTCAGAAGTTATTGGAAGGTCAATGTTTTTGTTTTTGTTATACACTGAAAACACAAGTTAAACAACTTAGAACATGGCAATTTTGGTGGTAGATCAACCCAATTTTTCAAAAGATCAAAATACTGGACCATGTGACTGATAGGTGTTTCTTGTTACCCAGGTGTACCCTGTTAGATTGATTGTTTTAACAGTTGACAATTTGTTCTGTACATCATTACGTAGTTTCCTATTAGTGAGTGTAAACCTCTGTGCCACCCTCACAACCTATCTATACGACAATTTATGTACCATGCTTTCACTGGGCATATCTAGCACATGCATATCCAATACTTTTACAATTTTCTGTGCTCACAGCTTTAGTTATTTGTCTGAATTTTTTTCTAGGCTGCAGCCAGCCTTATGCAGATTGCCTGCTGACATACATCTCACTAAAGCAGGTACAGTTTCACAGATAATCACACACAAGTCAAGCTGGAACACATATACTGTTGAAACAAACTGGGGGTTTACAACAATACAGTTCCAATGGGCGACACAGACAACAGCTATTTTCTTTAGTAGGCGTCTGTGGGTTTCTTCAACAAATTGTGTGCTTACCAGTTGCTTAAATATTTTCCAGATGAGCCAATTACACCCCTGGTCAGCAAAACATTAAAGAGGCATGTCCACAAACAATGAATCAGTTCACCCCAACTGGAAAACAAATGATCTGACAACAGGTTGCAGGAAAATTAGCCTTTAATGTGAGTGTAAAGAATTACAAAAAACAGTGTACAAAGATCAGGAAATATCATGTTGATGTGAGCATGGTATGATTTGTCTTGTGTGACGCCCTGCTATACAATGCTTGTGTGACCCCATGCTATACAATGTTTAATTAAAAAAAATCAAAGAAAACTCTAGTAAACAAGAAGAAATGGGTTAATCAAAACTAATTCCTGTCTTCCAGTGACCCCTGGACCCACTGTGCAGAATGAGGCCTGGCATTGTCCTGCTGAAATAGACACAAAGTTCCTTGGAGAAGATGCTGTCTTGATGACAGCATAGGTTTCTCCAAAATACCAATATAAGCCTCCACATCAGTGGTACCTTCACGTATGCAGATCACCCATGCCATGGGCACTGATGCACCCCCATGCCATCAAAGATGCTGTTTCTTGCACTTTTCATTGGTAAAAGTTTGGATGGTCTTATTTGGCACAGAAAATCTGATGTCTGTTTTTTCAAAAAAAAAAATAAAACTAGCTAAACTAGCTGGACTTTCCACTGTCTTTTGGTCCATCTTGGGTTCATCTCATGTCCTGACTTTGGGCCCAAAGAACTTGTCTGCATTTCTGTGCAAAATTAATATATGGCTTCTTTGCATAATACACTTTCAGGTTGTATTTCTTGCATCATGGTTGGATGCAGACAGCATGCTACATATTGCCTCTGTCCCATCTTTTTTTAATGTATTGCAGCCATCAATTTCTACATTCTTTTATATTTAACACAGAATTAAGTTCATCATTGAAAACACTGTGCTAAGATTACATTCATTTTGAATGAAATTGGTTTTAATTGAAATAGAAAATTCTGTCCTCCATCTTTCCCTCTTTTCAAGGCCTTGGAGATCAAAGACAACACAGTAAAAAAAATCATGCTGCAAAATCAGTAATGCGTTTAATGAATCAGAAGAAAGAGCTTATATTCAGTAACAGAACATTCTGGAATGTTTAGAAAGAAAAACAAAAGAGAAATAACCATTAAAGCATATAAACCAGTATTCTTCAGGAGGAAAACAATGATGAAAGCCAGTAAGACAAGGACACAAGTATTCTAAGCAATGAGTTTCCAAACTCCATTTTTATTTTAGCAGGACAATGCCAGGACTCATTCTGCAGGAATTACAACAGCATTGCTTGACTGACCTGTCTGCATTCCAGATCTGTCTCCTATTGAAAATGTATGGTGCATCATGAAGAGGAGAATCAGACAACAGTGACCCTGGGCTGTTGAGCAGCTCAAGTTTTCTCAAAATTACTCTTGCAGAACTGCAACAATTAGTCTTCAATTACAATCTTCAATTACAAACCCAAATGATTTGAGTATTACTTAAAATGTAGTCACCCAGTGGTAAACATGCCTCTGTCCCACTGTTTTTGATGTGTGCTGCAGACATCAAATTCTAAATATTTTATATTTAACAAATAGAATTAAGTTCATCATTAAAAAATATTTTCTTTGTCACTTTGCATGTCCAAATTTTGCCTGCCTCAACCTTCTTGGGCATGGAACTCACCAGAGCTGCACAAGTTGCTACTGGAATCCTTTTCCATTCCTCCATGACATTACAGAGCTGGTGGATGTTATATACCTTGTGCTCCTTCACTTTCCACTTGAGGACGCTCCAATTGCTCAGTTGGGTTTAGGTCAATTTCTACATTATAAATGAATACTGAAGTCATCCAGACTTTGAAGGAACACATAAAGAAACATGTAGTAAACTTAAAAGTGTTAAACAAACTAAAATAAAAAAAAGTTTCAGGTTTTAGATTCTTCAAAGTAGGCACCTTTTGCTTTGAATACAGTTTTGCATACTCTTGGCATTCTCTCAATCAATTCATGAGGTTATCACCAGAAATGGCTTTCCAACAGTCTTGAAGGAGTTCCCAGAGGTGCTGAGCATTTGTTGGCTGCTTTGCCTTCACTCTGCACTCCAACTCATCCCAAACCATCTCAACTGACTGACCTTCATTCCTTACAGTAATGATGGACTGTCGTTTTTCTTCACTTAGTTGAGTCGTTCATGCCATGATATGGATTAGAACATTACTCAAATAGGGCTATTCACTGTATACCAACTCTACCTCTTTACAACACAACTGATGGTCTCAAACACATTAAGAGGGCAAGAAATTTAAGAAATGAACTCTTGACAAGGCACAGCTGTTAACTGAATTCCATTCCAGGTGAGTACCTCATAAATATGACTGAGAAAATGGCAAGATGTTTAAAGCTAAACTAAGCAAGACATGTCTACTTTTATCTTGGAGGAGTGTTTGGGGTCATTATCATGTTGGAAAAAAGGAGGGGATCATGTTCTGCTTCAGAATGTCACAGTACATGTTGGAAATCATGTTTCCCTCAATGAACCCTAGCTACCCAGTGCCAGCAGCACTCATGCAGCCCCAGACTATGATACTACCACCACCATGCTTGACTGTAGGCAAGACACAGTTATGCTGGCCAAACAAGTTTATCTTGGTCTCATCAGACCACAGGACATGGTGCCAGTATTCCATGCTCTTGGACTGCTTGTCTTCAGCAAACTTTTTTTCAGGCTTTCTTGTGTATCAGCTTCAGAAGAGGCTTCCTTCTGGGATGATGGCCATGCAGAGTTGATGCAGTGTGTGGCGTATGGTCTGAGAACTGAGAGGCTGAACTCCCACTTCTTCAACCTCTGCAGCAATGCTAGCAGCACTCATGCATCTCTTTTTTTAAAGCTAACCTCTGGATATGATGCTGAACACATGGACTCAACTTCCTTGGTCGACTCTGGTGAGGACTGTTCAGAAGGGAACAGTAAATCTATACTGCTAGACAAGCTGTACACTGACTACTCTAAGTTATATCCAAGTTTCATTTCTATAGTGTTGTCCCATGAAAAGATATAATAAAATATTTGCAGAAATGTAAATATGAAATGTACTTTTGTGAGTGATGGTATTGTGGTTTTAACTCACATAATGTTAAACATATCCAAACTGTATATATCAAGTTTCTAACAGTATTCTTGGTGAGGTTTAATGAGAAAGTACGCTATTAAAAAGGCCTTTTCAAAACAAATCTTACAAATATAATTTTATTATTATCTTAATATAATAACTTATAATAACATATGCACTTAATATAATAACAGTAAAAATATAATGTTGCCTAAACAATGGGTTAAAAGTGTTTACTGTCATGCTTTACATATGAACACTATTCTATTTTTAACTGATGTGAGTAGCATAATACTGCAGGGGAGAGGGGTGACCTTGGCATGATTAAATGTCTATGACTTCTGCATGCTCAGTGTCTCTTCTATTCTACAGTACCATATGTTCTCCAATAAAGTAGTTCATACAAATCTATGGCAGCTGTATGCTGTTATTTTCAAGCAGCAAACTTTACAAACATTTTCCAGACTCTGCTGTGGCCTAGACCTTCACAAAACAAGAGCAATGGCAATTGCAAAGAAAACAAAACATGAATACACAAGAAACTTAGACAGTAAAATAATGATAGTGAGCATCCTGTTATAATAGTGTTTTTATACTATGTCCATAATATTACCACTAACATTGAAACCAATGTAAATGTTATTTTATTTGTGTTTCTTAAACTCTGTTGGATTGCACTAGCTTTACACAGGAAGGATATTACTACTGGTTCAAATTCATAATTTCAGCATTTTTAACAGACTGCATATATACAAGTCTGGAAGTAATATTACACTCTTTCTGTCATCTCAAACCAGTCTTGCCATTCTCCTCTGACCTCTGATCTCATGAACAAGTTTCTTCTGCCAAGTTCAAGTAATATTTTATGTAATCTGAGATAGTTATAGACAGTTATAGACAGTTTCTGAAATACTCAAACTGGCACCAACAGCCATGCCTTTCCATGTTTGATGTTATACTGCTTCAGTTTGCAAAGTAATCTGGGAATTTTCTTCTACCACTCCATTTGGAGTCTGCATCAGAAAACACTGTTTGGAGGATAACTTGAAGGGCTAGATGCCCACTACCCCTTTATCCTCAAAGGAAATGGGACATCCTACCCTAATTTGGAGCATAAATGGAGGAGTAGGGCCAAGTGGTAGGGTAAAGGGGGAAATTGGGATTGGGCCTTTTTCTCTCCATTACCAGGGCACTTGTTTTCTCACTTGGAAGGGAACGTCAAGGTTATTTGGAGGCACCTATATGGCACCACATCACATTTTCTTCACTGGAAGGGCAACCACTTCTCCACATGTTCATGCATGTAAGGACACCCTTTACATCACTACATCACATTCACTGGAGGGGAACCTGCATTTCACCATGTTTTCATCATTTCATGTTGTCATCATGTAGGAGTCCCCTATACAGCACTGAATCCCATCATCTCTACTGGAAAGGGCAGCCTTTGGGACACTGTAATATAGTATACTGTAATATTCTCCACTAGAAGGACACTCATTAACCAGTTATATAAGATACGTGTAAGAAAAATGTCTGTTATGGTAGTCTTTTGAATTATGTAAAAACTGGAATTAAGACTGAATTACATTTTCACATTCTCTACAAATAAAAAATGGAGCTCATGTATTTTCCATACTACTTGCCTAGATTAAGGCAAGAAGAAAAATGAATAGAATGAACACTTACAGCATTTGGCTGACACCCTTAGCAGTTGAGGGATAAGGGCCTTGCTTAGTGACAGCTTGGCTGTGGTAGGATTTGAAACTCACTTTCCATTCAATATGTCCTAATGTCCAATATGTCTTAAACCCTGAGCTACACTAAATATACAGTCATGCTTTCACCTTTAGTAACTGCTTGTCTCAGCTTTATTCTATAGAAATTTTAACATAACTATAGTGAAATTAATAGGTAAGGTATGCAGTTATGAGAGTTACGAATCTAGATTATACACCATTTATCTCTAATGATCAATGCCAGTCTTTGAAATGCCCTACTGCTACATCAGTGCATTACAGTAAGTTTTATCTTACAAAAGTGTTCCATGATGTTCCAGCTTGGAAGGCAGAGGTTATCACCAGACAAAATTGGTTATTCTGAGACAAAATTGAATTTCAGACTTAATTTCTGGCATACTGGTGATTTTTTAAATGCATGTAAATCACACAATATTGAGATATCATAAAATCAACTTTTACATTGACCATTTAATCTTGTCCTATTTATTTTTTAAATAAGTTTAAGCAACTATCAGAGATAATATTTATATTTTCATACCCCTCACTCAACTCTTTATTGCTTATTTCTACTTTATTTCTTATTCCATCTTCTCTCATTTCTTTCTTGAAGGCTCTTTTTCCTTGCTCTGCCCTTCACCTTTGTCTAACTCACCTTCCTTCTGTTTTTGTCCTTGCTTTTTATTTGCAAAAAGTTAGCTAAAGCACACCTTCACCCCCCCCAAACAGGACACTAAAAGTTTGGCATCAAACCATGTGTATACATTTTGTTCTCTACTGAGCCATGAGCACAGAGCAGGAGCAATAGAGAGCAGGGCAAGCAAGAAGAATAGCACTAACTTCTGCAACTCTCTTAATCTTACTCAAATTCAAGGCCTGGGAAGGATCCACAAATTTCAAAAATGAAATTCAGTTAAATCCACACTCAAATTTTAAATCTATTTAGCTGTGCCTCCCTGAGTTTCCTTATCACCATCCCTCCCAATCTTGCTCTCTCCAATCTTGCTCTGTTTATCAAGTTGCACAGCCTGCAGCTCACGGGCCACTTTAAAACATAATCTAGCCTGTGCTAGTCCTCTATCATTCTTTGATAATAACCATGCTGTCCTAGACAATGTGCCTTCTTCCCCATGGCACAGACAGATAATATTCTTTCCTTAGCCTTCAGGGAGACAGCCATGGCTGAGATGGAGTAGTATACTCCACTCCAAGCTGAATGTAGAGCGGAAAGCCCACAGTGGGACCACAGGTTGTGATCAGATAAATCAGAATAAGTTAAATTTGGATTGATGTGTTTTCAGTGATTGATGTATGATTGTGTCTTTTTTATTCACATCCACATTTGAGCTCATTGTTTGATATGATTCTATATCTAAAGGACATAAATTATTGCTCCCAATGATGATTTGCAAATCCTTTTCAACCCATATTCAATTGAATACACTATGAAGACAAGGTATTTAATATTTTACAAACGGATAAACTGCAAATATTCACTCAATTGAATTTGATGCATGCAACATGTTCCAAACCAGTTGGGACAGGGGCATGTTTACCACTGTGTTACATCATCTTTCCTTTTAACAACACTCAGTAAGCATTTGGGAACTGAGGACATTAATTGTTGAAGCTTTGTAGGTGGAATTCTTTCCCATTCTTGCTAGTTGTACAAGTTTCGTTCAACATCCGTTGTTGTATTTTGCACTTCATAATGTGCCACACATTTTCAATGGGAGACAGGTCTGGACTGCAGGCAGGCCAGTCTA
>JAOVVG010000051.1:16099039-16110669 GCA_028566375.1 Leptodoras nelsoni | reverse complement strand
TGTGACCAAGACAGCAAGTCTTTGTGATGTATCAAGAGCCACAGTATCCAGGGTAATGTCAGCATACCAGGAAACGTGTTCCACCACCAACATCACGTAGTGACCTGGCCACTATCCTGCAAGAAGACTGACTTAAAATCCCTCTGACCACTGTGCGGGACTTGTATATGTTATTCCCAAGACGAATTGATGATGTATTGGCCACAAAAGGAGGCCCTACACCATACTAATAAATTATTGTGGTCTAAAATGACAGGTATTTCAGGTTCATTGTCTAACCCCTGTATACTGTAAAGTCATGAAAATAAAGAAATCGCATTGAATGAGAAGGTGTGTCCAAACTTTTGGCCTGTACTGTATGTTTGAAAGTATTCTTAGTTTACAACATTTTTTCACACCGGCTTAAAACTTTTACACATTACTGTAGATATATAAATAAACAACTCATCCATGCATTGGCGGGTCAGAGAACAAAGGGGATCTATGACCTCTGATCTATGTATTTTAAGTTTCCATTTACAACTCAAAACGGTAAGCTATATTCTTTGTATACACATAAAAATGGCTTTCCACTTGGAACAGGAAAATTTTAAACACTTAAGCATTCCCCATTAGGGTAAAAAACTGAGACACTAAGTCATTATTCATGTTACATATTGGTTAGTCATTGGAAACAATATATTCAGTTTCATATGTTCATATCTACTACATTCAATTATGCTATGTTAGCAGTAAGGTAACCATATACACTGTATTTTAAGGTTATATGTATGTATTTATTTATTTATTTAAAATATACTTTAATGCACATTCAAATGATTCAGCTCTTCTCAGATAGCCCTGGTGTTTCCTCTTTTCTTACTCAACAGAATACAGCATTTTGCTGTAAGTAATGCCCAGCTTACAAAAGCATAGTCCATTATGGTGCAGGAAAATCTAATAAAGGCTGCTGCTCACAGACCTTGCCATCTTAATCTAGTCTGACACGTCCCTCACTGCTTTCTGTGACATGCACACAGCATTCTGCCCTTGCCTGTGTCTAGCTATATGTCTATGTTTCAGTCAATAAGCTCTTCATATTTTGTGATTAATCAGTCAATTAAGAATTTTAGTCAGCTATTTTTGTAGAAAATCTTATATAATATTTTTATAATAATTCGAGAAATGTACTAATTGTTAGGCATTCTATTAATTTCACAAATGATCACAAGAATTGTATTAACCCCACCTCTCACAGGTTTGCACTTGCGAGGCCATCTTTATATGAAATTTCATGGGGACTGGACACAAGCCAAGGTAACTGGTGTAGTGAAAATGTTAAGACAATGATATGCAGCATAGTAGAGGCAGAGCTGGCACATTTCACTGTTTTCTGGCACTGTGCCTCTGAGCTATGCCCTCTGTCAAAACTGTCCAATTCATTTACAGGCACTGTGGCAGTGAAATTAATTAATACCACTAACCAGTTCCAGAAGGTTATCATTCCCTGGAGACAAAGGCATTCGATCAGCTATGACCCCAAGTACTATGAGGTACAACCTTGCTGCAGTTCTCTGACTGCCTTTAGGTGTGAGACAGATTGTTACTAACAGAGCAGTAGGTGTGAGATTTGTCCTTGGACATTTAACACTTCAGGATGTGAGAGACCTGTTTGGTGTTCACTGTTAAAACTCTGACCATGATTTAACCTAAAAATAATCACATTTACGACATGCAGACTACTTAATCTAGGACTACACCATAGGACTGGAAAATGTTTACATCTCATGAAAGGTTGTTCAGACAATACATAGACTGAATTCTACAGAGAACAGCAAATCTTGTTTCATAGATATTTATAAATCTCACGTGTTATTCACATGCATTAAATTAGCAGTGCATCTGATTCCTCCTTGTAAAGTAAGACTTAAATATTAGAAAATGAATTTTATGATGTTCTTATGTTTGCTTTTTGTGCTAGTTTTCATGTACAGAAATCTACTTATTTTTTCCTCCTTCTTCTTAAAATATATATTCTTTTCTCTTATAGCACCCAAATAGTATATCACACTGATATACTGTATTTTCTGAACCCTCTTTTTCATCCTTGTTGACCTCATAGCTTGAGTATGCCAATCTCTTCTCATGTATATTGGTTTTCTTTCTTTCAGGCTAAGTCCTACCACAGTCAATGGTAGGGCACTTTTATTTTGCACAGCCTTTCCACTCATGGATGCATTTCAGGTATGACCTGTATTATGCATGGCACCGTGTGTGTGAATGAGTTGTTATTGCAGTGTATCAAGGCCACTGAAAAGTCTTCAAGTGGCAGAGACATTTTCAAGGTTGAGTTATTATCAGCAGATAACTGCTTGGTGGGAAAATCCGTATTAAAGAAAATGCTATGGCATTGGTGAAAATAAACAAAATTACAAAAAGTAATTTCAAAAATCAGTGTGAAAATAATTTTAAAAAATGAAGGTGACTAATTAGAAACAAATTACTCCACAATGTCCACAATGATGACAACATAGACATACACTGATAGAACTATGACTCTGACATTACAAAACATTTAAAATGTACTCTTGTAATAAAGCAAAATTTGAAGGGGTTAACTTTGGGTTGATTAAATTCACTATAGACAAGGAGGTAATTTTTATGTGACAGAAATACCACAAATGCTGTGGGCCCATAAGACCATTAGTAATAAGTCAATAGTGAATAGATGTGGTGCATAATTTACTAGTTATAACACAATATTATGCCACTATAACTATAATGCATTTCATATTTACATTCATTACAGTTATGGCAGACACTCTTATCCACTTACATTACGCAATTTAGTTACATAGGACACATTATACAATTCATGGAAATGTACTGATACTGATTATCAAATTTATATACACAAATCAGCCACAGCATTAAAACTACCTCTTTGTATCTACACTCTTTGTCCATTTTATCAGCTCCACTGTCCATATAGGTGCACTATGCAGTTTTACAGATACAGACACTACAGCACAGCTTAAGTTTTTAAACACACTGTCCACTCTATTAGATATACTAACCTAGTTACTCCTCCTTGTAGATTTGTAAATTAAAGTCAGAGACAGTAACTCATCTGTTGATGCAGTTTGTGGTAGTTATCCTCTAGTCCTTCATAAGGATGCTACCCACAGGATACTGTTGGATGGATATTTTTGGTTGGTGGACTATTCTCAGTCCAGCAGTGACACTGAGGAATCCAATCAATTCATATATTGGTGTAAGTCATCCTTATTGGACATCAATATGCCTAAAACTAAAGAGAAAACAATAAATTTTAGGAAAAATCCTGGTAGTGTAATCACATTTCTGGTAGTGATCAGTGACCAGGCTGTTGAGCTTGGGCAGCATTTTAAATATCTTGACACTGAAACTGATGATAAGCAGACTTTTGAGCTTCAGATGGATGCTTTGTGTAGAAAAGTTTCAAAGTTTTAATGTTGACAATACTTGTAATGTTTTATCCTTGTTTTATTCAATCTCTCCTTACTTTCTCATTTGCCATTTGGTATGGTACACTTAACCTCACAAAATAGAAACAGATTGCAGGGTATTGTAAAAGTAAGCATAATCATAGTGCACTGCCTTTATATATAACCCAGTGTGATTTTTATATTGGATTTTTTTTATATTTAATGTTAATTTATTATTGTTCTCTGAGGTGGGGGTATTCTAAATTCTATATTTAGAATAATCAAGTCAAAGTTTAGAATGGATTTAGAATGAATTTAGAAAGGATTTAACTACTGTAATTTTTCCATAACCCAAGATGAATGTAGCTAAACAATGCAACTATCAAACCATTGGGCCATACAAAATTGCTCAGCTTATTCACAATGTCCTAGAATGTATCTCAGTTTCTGTTCACCTCATGCCAGCTTAGGAATTGCCTGTTATTCTTGTCTTACTTGGGGTATATGCAATGATTATTTACATTTCCTTGCTTACATGCATTTGTGAGTTCTTGTATTTTTTGTTTTGGATTAATGTATATACATGTAATTTCTATGCATTTTAATGATTACAGTGCCTAGAAATGCCATTTGCATCGAACCATTTCTGGTGCAAAAGGATAACAGTTTGGGACCTATAAAATAACTTTTAACACTAACCATGATATGAACTAAGAATTTAACTAAGACTTTTCTCAGGCAATTCTCACCTAGCTCTCAGAAAGGCTGTTCATTCACACTCTTTCCACACCCCACCTCTTACTGAGAGTTAAGTTTAGGCATCTAATACATTCAGTGTGATCTGATATAACAACGTATTCTGGGGCCTGCTTTATCTTACAATATCAGCCTACATCTATCATAAAAATGGAACTGTATCAGACTTTTTATGCTTTTCAGATTACTTGTTTTTTTTTTTTTATAATGTGTTTCTAAAGCCATGACAAAATCCATCTCCATGTTACTGACTTCTGTTTTGGAAAAATAATGATAATGGAAAAAGTGTACAAGAAAAATATATACATAGGACATAACCACCTCAAGAATTAATTAATATTTCTTACAAAGCTGAATATTTGAGCATATTCATGGAATATTGTCAAATTCATAAAAAATATGCAAATTCATGTTAATGTAAACCTACATTATTTATAAGCCTATAAAAACAATTTTTATCATTCACCACACATGCACCATCACTGCAAATATTAACAAGGCGGTTGGGTTGTCGCATAGGTTAATGTGCTCAGATTGCATAAAAAAACCTTTGTGTTGTTGTATTCTCAAATATGCACCTGTAGTTCAATAAACTTTATTGTAATTCAATAAAGGATTATATTCTTGAAGATTATATTTATAATTTATAATTACACAGCAAAAACAACAATCAACATCAGTCTAATCTATCAACCTTGTGATGAAATTATTTTATGTATGAGGCAAAGTTTTAGGTCTGTTGTCTTGGTTTCAGAATGTAGATCAGTGCACAATGGCATAATTTTCTGCTAAAGTATGCATTCAGGCAAGAGGCTTTGATTTCCCGTGATACAAAAGCACTGAATGGAGAAATTACATTAGCTAAATCAGTAAAACCATTTCATTTTACATTTCTCTGCTGCTTTCCTCTTGCATGTCTGTGGTGATATGTGCCTCAATCAAAGGAGGCTTTGCTTGAAATTGAGAGAGATGTGTAACATAGCAGACATCATATGTTAATCATTGTTGCATGTAACATTTTCCTTTTGGACTGAGACTCTTTTACTTATCCTTTTATGACAGACAAGGCTAATTCAGATCTTTTCAGCGAACTGCCAATTAGATTGGCAAAAATTGAAAAAATGCTATGAGAAAAGTGTGCCAGTTTTCTGCTGCTGACAGGAAATGAGGTGGTCCCACACACTTTATTTCTGTCACTAGCTTTCTTCTCCCTATCAGTATGCATAACAACATATGGTATATAAACATTGCATAAATGTACTATACACCAATCAGCCATAACATTAATACCACTGGCAGGTGAAATGAACAGCATTGATTATCATGTTAGAATGACATCTGTCAAGGGGTGGGATATATTAAGCTGTGAATAACAATGAGTAGTCAAGATGGGACCCCTGTCCACTTCCAAAACAGCCTATAATAAGCATCTGAGCATCACAACTGGACTGTGGTGCAATGGAAAAAGATGGCAGATAAAGTGAATAACATCGATTATCTCAATGGTGCCTTTCATGTGATGTGATGTATTAGACAGCAAGTGAGCAATCAGTTCTCAAAATTGATATGTTGGAAGCAGGAAAAACAGGCAATAGGCATATGAGCAACAGAACTGGACAATGGAGCAATGGAAAAGGTGGCCTGGACTGATGAATCATGTTTTCTTTTACATTATGTGTGTGTGTATTGTAACAGGATTTTGAAAACTGAATTTAGATATCACTGTTATTCTAGCTTGGAAGAAAGGGGTACCACCTGAATTTATTAAGTTTGGAAATCAGGAAAAAACAATAGAATTACCTTTTATCAGTCCCATCCTGATGTCGTGAGATCACAGCTTATATAGACCATAACAAGAATCAATAAATACGAATTAACTGGGAAATAAAATATTCAGAATAGCAATCTAATAACTAGAATGAGTATATATGTCTAGGAAAGGTTTACAACTAATTCCTAATCTGGTATATGAGTTAGAGCAATAAAAATAGAATGAGTTTTACAGAGGATTTTAACTTGGAATGTATAGTGGGTCTAAACTGCAAAAAGGGAAAAAGGAAAACTAAAAGGGGTAAAATAGAACAAAAAACGTGTTTAAATTATCAAACAAGGTGTTGCAGAACCATTTCCACAGCCAAAGCTTTAGTAGAAGCCCACTTGCCTGTGTTTGGAGACTTTGTTGCAGTCTGATGAAATGCAAGCAACCGTGAACTGGTTCTGATCTGAAATTTTGCAGGAGATCTGGGTTTCCTTCTCAATGCACAACTCACGAACTCTGAAGGTAACAGAAATTAATCCACTATCTATTTCCTTGAATAACATTTAAGTTAAATTTATTAATTTCATTTATTACATTTATTATTACTATATTTCTGCAGTAATGTGTTGACCTATACTAGTAGCAAACTAGTGTGCAGGAAAATGTTTGTGTTGCTTGGCAACAGTGTAGTCCCAGTCCAGTTGGCAGAAATAAGTTATTTGTGTTGTTGGAGCAACATAAATTATTAAATAAATAAACAAATCATAATCTGTTGTTGTTTACTATTATTAAGAAATAAATGGCCCTTGCTGTATAAAACCAATATCACATTTGAGGTTGTGCTGTTATACTGAATATCAGCACAGCTGTGATTATCTTCAGCACTAAGTCTGTAGTCTTGTGCCTAAGACTGAATAGCAGCCTTGCTGTAACAGCACACCCTATCACATGGTATTGCTTAAATGTTAATTGTAATCAAACAAAAACACAATATTACGTTAATAGGCTAGCTAATACTTGGTTTAATCCTTTATACTCCAATAGAATTTTAAACAAAATAGTCAGTTTTGATGTAAATAAAATTGCTCTTCAGGACCATTTGGAGCACAATGACTGACACATGCTTAGGGAGGCTGCAACTGATGTCAAGTACATCAACTTGGAAAAGTATGCTTCATTAGTGACCAGCTACATCAGCAAGTGCACAGATGACATCATTGTTCCCACGGCAATCACTACAGAACCCAACCAGAAGCTGTGAATGACTGCAGGAGTGCACACACTGCTGAGAGCCTGAGGCTCTGACATTAGAACACATGATAAAGCAGCCCTAAGGACAGCAGGGGCCAAACTGTCCCAGGCAATCAGAGTTAACCCACAGAAAGCTGTTGGACCAGACAACATTCCTGGCAGAGTGCTCAGACAATATGCAGACTGAGTAAGTCTTCAGTGTCATGCCTCAATTTCTATCCTATCGTACTCATGGTCATCATCATGAAGTGCTTCAAGACACTTGTCATGTGGCACATCATGGCCCTGCTGCACCCTCATTGGATCCTGTGCAGTTCACATATTGTCCTAATCATTCTATAGATAATGCCATAGCTACCACTCTCCATCTGGCTCTGACCCACATGGACAAGAAGGGCAGATGCATTCAGATGCTTCATAGACTTCAGCTCAGCATTCAATACCATCATTCCTCAGCACCTGAAGGAATGGAATTGGAAGGCTGAACCCACTGGGTCTGAGCACCTCCCTCTGCAACTGGGTCCTGGACTTCCTGACTGGGAGACCTCAGGCAATCTGGATTGCTAGTAACATGGGGCTCATCAGGGTTGTGTGCTCAGTCCACAGCAGTTTACTCAACTGACACATGACTGTGTAGCAATGCACAGCTTACCACATCTTCAAGTGGTCACATCAACAGAGAGGAGGTGCATTAGCTAACTGACTGGTCTAGAGTCAACTATCTGTATCTGAAAGTAAATAAAACTAAAGAGACGGTTGTTGACATTGTAGCAGAACTAGGAAATTAGAGTTTTCCCAAAGCATAGATTAAAGGAAATTTCTTTCAGGGCACCACTTGTTTCCTTTTTATGAATTGGGGAACCAAGAAAAAAACTATTTAACTTAAACCAGTCACCATTTGATATCAACAATCTCAAATCTGAACGTGTGGCTCAGTTTCTGTCTGGAATTCATTTACTGGATTAAAAACATGTTCCAATTCAAGTTATAATGAAATGTATAAATGGAAATGATAGCGACTAATAAAAGAATGGAAAGAAAGGGGAAAAATAAAGGTAAGGTTGAATGATAACTAAACAGAAGAACAGCTAATTTAGTGAATGACACAGACCAAAATAGGGAATGCTTTATAAATGGTGATATGAACTAATTTGCAAAAGTTAACTAATCTAACTTAGTTAGATCTAACTTAGTTACAATCTAACTTAGTTAAAGTTAACTAAACTATGTACACTAGTTAACTAATCTAAACTTGGCTGGAAAAACAGGATGGAAACCAAAATCTGCATCAATTTTGAGGCATATGGACAGAAGTGTAAGGCTCTTGTTCTGTGAGGAGACATGACGACTGGACACTGGACTCAAAGCTCTGTGTTGAGTGGCAATATGCGTGTTGCCATGGCACAGTGATGCAATCAGAAGCAAATCTGCTTTTCATGTCTGCATTGGGCTTAGACATGAAAAGTTTAAGGTTGGGCCTATGGCACAGTAGTCGACGCCAGTGCAATTCTTCCAGTCGAAAGAGGTGAGATAACTTTGTACTTTCTCGTTGGCTTCTTGTAGAAGCTTAAGCATTAAGAGTCAAAGGCACAAATGTTCTGTATGCTGCTTATTGATGCAGGCTTTGATTTCTGTCCGTGATCATTGATGATATGTGCAGAGAATCAGGAAATCAAAAATGCTGGCCAGGCAAAATTGACTCTTCAAAATTGATTCTTCAAAGAGTGGCGGAAAGGGTAAACTATTCAGCATGACATGCACAGGTTGTTTCAGCCAGTGATTTAACACTCTATGTTGTGAGCAGACAATAAAATAAACATACAAAAGGAAATAAATCAATGGACACTTAACAATGAATACAAAATAATAAACAAAACAGTTACAATAGATGAGAAGCTTTGTGTGAAACCAGGCTTAACTATTAAATTTCTTCTGGAGGTTGCTTTCTTGGTTTCTTCTAACTTCTCACTGGCTGACTTGAACTGCCCTGACCTCTTCCTCCTCCTGACTCACTCTCTCTTTCATATCCCTCTTTACTTCTATTTTAAGGAGTCTATAGAATAAGCATGGTTTTAAGGTGATATAATGTTTTATTCAGTCTGAGTGCAAGATTTTTAAATGATTCTATCAGTCATTCTAAGCAATTTGCATTACGTTTCTAAGATGTGGTTAACACAACATGGCACAGAACAAGGGAAATATAGAGAATGGAAACATAGATTATATAGGCAAAATACTATTCTAATATCCATTAATACCTCTAGCTAAGACATTTGCTTAGAATAAATGACAAGATTATTAAGAAAACATGATCAAGCAAATAAATAAAGCATTGCTACTTCTACTTATGACCACTGAATCAGAAGAATTAATAAAGAAAGTATATATCAGTTACTACATTCCTAAACATAACAGATTAAATGGTTACATATAAGATAATAGGCTACATGACTTACTGAAAAGGGAAACAGAGTATTAGCACACGAAAGGATTACAACTTAGTATCTAATAACAAACCAATTATACTTGACAAATGAATATTATTTAGTGATTAATTCATATAATTTCTAAACATTCTACACATTTCCTTATCATTAATTAAAATAAGAAAGAAGCAAATAAAAGATAACTATAAACAAACTTTATATATTTCATATCATGTCCTTCCTAATTCCTGGTAAATGATCCTTCTTGGTCCTGTCACTAGGAGGTACTGTGGGTTCAGTCAGTCAGTCATTATCTGTACCGCTTATTCCCAGTTACGGGGTCACGGGGAGCCGGTGCCCAGCCAGCAACTCTGAGCGCAAGTGCAGGAACCAACCCTAGACAGGGCGCTAATCCATCGTAGGGCTCATACACACACACATTCACACTCGCATTCACACAGTAAGGGCCAATTTCTCCACACAGAAATTTCCCAGGTCGCCCCACCCAGGGATCAAAACCGGGTCCTTCTTGCTGTGAGGCGACAGCGCTATCCACTGTGCCACTGTGCCGCCCAGTACTGTGGGTTCATAGACATATTCACTGTAGAATTTTCAAGAATATCAATTATTACTGGGGCATCATATCAAGATCATTTTTATACTGTCAAACTGTGCACATGGGAGTCTGTAACCTCACTAGGAATTATGGAAATTTTGGAATTATGGAAAACTTTTCCTTTTTAGAAAAACATTTTGGTACAGTTCTCTGTTTTTCTGAATTTGCCCATAGTTTTACATCTAATGTTTGAACAGTATCCCTTTTACATTAAAGCATGCATTGTTGAGGTTGGGGTTGAACACCAGGTTGGGGTTTTGCTGAACATCAATGGCTCCTTGAGATCATCAAGATCATCAATAGAAATACTGTAAATTCCTTGGTGTTCACCTAAGAGAGAACCTCTCCTGGTCCCTCACTGTCAGCTCCATAACTAAGAAAGCCCAACACCACCTCTATTTTCTGTGAAGACTGAGGAAAACACATCTCCCACCTCCCATCCTCACTACATTCTACAGAGGGACTATTGAGAGCATCCTGAGCAGCTGTATCACTGCCTGGTTTAGGAATTGTATTTTCTCATACTACCAGACCCTTGGTGACTATGGCTGAAAAGATCATGGATGTCTCTTTCCCCTCCAACACAGACATTTACACCACATGCTGCAGCCGCAAAACCACCAAAATTGTGGCTGACACCATACACCCCTCACACACACTCTTCACATCTGGTACCAAAGCATCTAGGTACTCACAACCAGACTGTGTAACAGCTTCTTTCCACAAGCCATCAGATTCTTCAGTAACCAGAGACTAAAACTCAACACACATCCATAAAAAGTTGAACTGGACCAAACCCTACACACAAATACACACATACAGATACACACAAACACTTACTATGGTAAGTCTTATGTTGTTTTATATAGCACCAGTAGGACCTGCAGCAAGGTCCTAGGCACCAGCTCCCCTGTGACCCTGAAAAGGAATAAGCGGCCAAGAAGATGAATGAATGAATGAATGAATGATTTGTAGTCCAAAAATCCACTCCTACTTTGTAATTCTTCTTGATGTTGACAATCACAGAAGACTTTTAGATCAAAAACATTCTTCTTTCTTAACTTTGCTGTACACATTGAAACTCTCTGAGGGCAAATCTATCTCATTTGTAGCTGTTTCATGTACTCACAGTGTCTGATTTAATGCATAGCATGTATTTGATCATCCTCAGTTCACAAGCTATGGAGCAAAATGAGACAGAAACTCCTGCAGCATGCGTGCATTTGTTTGTACTTTATAACACTCTTTGCCAAATCTTTCATATTGTTTTCAGAAACACTATTTTATATTTTATATACAGTATTTATATGAAAAAAGCCCTGCCCTGAAAGTCAGAACAGCTTCTAAATCCATAAGTTCTTTAAGCATCTGTTGTA
>JAOVVG010000051.1:16011111-16021896 GCA_028566375.1 Leptodoras nelsoni | reverse complement strand
GCTGGGCACCGGCTCCCCCGTGACCCCGTAACTGGGAATAAGCGGTACAGAAAATGACTGACTGACTGACTGACTGTATTCTCTCCACTGCATATATACTAATCAGCCATAACATTAAAACCACTAACCATACAGGTGCACTTTGTAGTTTTACACATATAGACTGTAGTCCATCTATTTTCTGCAGACTATGCTAACCCCCATTATACTGTTATTCAGTGGTCAGGACCCCCACAGGACCACCACAGAGCAGGTGTTATTTCCATGATGGATGATTGTCAGCACTGTATTTGGTGGTGTGTTTGTATGTTGTGCTAGTAGGATTGTATCAAACACAGCAGTGCTGCTAGATTTTTTTAAACCCATCAGTGTCACTGCTGTATTGAGAATAGTCCACCAACCAAAAATATCCAGCCAACAGAGACCTGTGGGTAGTATCCTGTGACCACTGATGAAGGACTAGAGGATGACTAACACAAACTGTGCAGCAACAGATGAGCTACATGGTGGAGAAACTAGGTAGTTATGTCTAATAGAGTGAACAGTGAGTGGGCACAGTGGTTAAAAACTTCAGCAGCCCTGCAGTGTCTGATCCAATCCTACCAGCACAACACACAAACACTCTATCACCATGTATAATTCATTCATTCATATTCTTGGCCGCTTATTCCTTTTCAGGGTCACGGGGGAGCCAGCCACATAGGGTGCAAGGCAGGAACAACCCTAGACAGGGCGCCAATCCATTGTAGGGCACACACACTGACACACTCGCGCACACACTCACACACTAGGGCCACTTTAGAGATGCCAATCAACCTAACGTGCATGTCTTTGGACTGTGGGAGGAAACCGGAGTACTCGGAGAAAACCCACACGGACATGGGGAGGACATACAGACTCCACACAGAAAGGACCCAGACCGCCCCACCCAGGGAATCGAACCTGGGACCTTCTTGCTGTGAGGCGACAGTGCTACCCACTCAGCCACCGTGTCACCCATGTATAATTCAATTCAATTCAAATTTATTTATACAGTATACATTGTAACAGACCGAAACCCTACTAAGCAAGACCACCAAGTCAGTGTCACTGCAGTGCTGACAATCATCCAATATTTTGTTAAAAAAATAGGACTATTAATATAGGAATATTAATATTTTTTGTCTGTTTTATGGTAATATGCATGCCCACTTTATAACATAGTTTCGATCTCAGTTGGATTCCCATACTCCTACATGTCAAATTAATAATTACACAAAACTCACAATTTCATTGTTCAATTAACTAACATTTATTTTCTTACCTAAACAAAAACCACAAACACAAATATAAGTCTAGTTTATGTTGGGTATTTAAATATAATAATATAAGTATATAATATATAATATAATATATATGTAAGTCAGAGCAATTTTTGAAAGATTTATACACAAGTATTCTATACATTCAGATAATTTCTGCATGTATTTTAGAATAGTTATAAGCAGTATACAGTATGAGTTCTAAGCAGATATTTATACTGACTCATTTGTCAAAATTAAATATGGTATTCTTTATTATTGTTCATATTTCTGTCTAGCATAAGGCAGAAAGCTGCAATTATTGGCACATAATGCATTTTAAGGCAGTTATTTCCAACTCATTAGTATGAGAGAAATATGGATGACATCCAGCTTCATATCATACTCGCCATCCTTCTCTTTCTCTCAAACATACACATACAGACACACATTTACTGTAATACTGACCCAAACTCCAAAGACACCAAAATCATATAATCTATATTAACTATATAGTCAGAATTATACTATGTTTGACCAGCACAGTAACCAAATAAAATATCAAAATAGAACTTATATTCTGAACAACAAAATACAGGCTTTTAAGTAATCTTTACTGATTGAAAATGAAATTCCATTGCAAAAACTCTTTTATGAATAAGCTTTATGAAACTTTGACTAATCTTTTTAGTTTTTATTCCATATATAATTGGATGCAAGAGAGGTGGGATTAAAATAAAATGCACAGATATGAAAACATTAATTTCTTTTGGAAGATTATTATTTAATCTATTATATACTACAGAGAAAAGCGTAGCAGATGAAAAATTAATAAATGTGATTAAATGTGGAAGACATGTTTTTAAAGCCTTTTTTTTGGCATTTTCTGATGCTTTCAAACTAACAAGTAATATTTTAACATATGACATAACCACAAATAACAAAGGAAAAACAACAAAGATAACTACCAAAGCCAAACCATATAGGTCTCCAATTATACTCTTAACACAGGAGAGGCTGACAACTGCCAAGTTGTCACAAAACAACTTGCTTATATTGTATCTACACAAAGGCATCTCTGAAGTAAGGTATATTTGCATACCTAAAAAGCAAATTGGAAAAATATAGGCTATACCTAGAAGCAACCTAACTTTAGTTGCTGTCATTATATTGTGATACTGCAGTGGTTTACAAATAGCAACATATCTATCATATGCCATAACCATTAATATTAAATATGCACATGCTCCATAAATATTGACACAGAATACTTGAAACAGACAGTTGCCAATGGAGATGAATTTCATATTATCAAGAAGGTTGATCATGATGTTAGGGAGGACTGCTGAGCTCCCAATAAGTCCATTCAATGCCAGATTGAATAGAAATGTGTACATAGGTTTGTGAAGACTTGTATCAAGGTAGATCACCAGCATCAAAAACAAATTTGCAAAAAGTGTTGCAAGATAAGTAAACAAACTGGCAAGGAATATGGCATAATTGAGAGGTCCAGATGGTCCATAAGCCAAAAAAAATAAAGTTATATTAAAATTGAGCATATTTACAGATTCTGTAAAAAAAAGACATAAAGTAGGCATTATGGAACAGCATTGTCAAGATAGTTGCATTCCACTAAATGTATTACACTTAAATCTCTATAAAGACAGTGTTAAGAAATACTGTAACAAACCATACCTTGACTTAATTAAAACCTCGCTGTCATAAGCTTGACGGTTTTCTGAACTGTTTACCAGAAACTACTTTATATAGCTTGCCTTTAGCTATCAGAAAGTTCTCTATGGAAAACTAAGCAACAGTTTTCCCTATGGCATTAAGTATTGCACATGTCATATGAAGCTCAAAAGTATAGTGGATAGAGTGGATACTGTATTTTGTATTTGTAAAATATGAAATGGGAAGACAGATTTTAAAAAAGGACATTTCTCACTGCAGGAAGAAAGAAGAATTTCTCTTTTGCACTTAAATATGGGAAATCATATTATTTTACACCAAAAGGGCTTGGTAATTTTGAGTTTATGAGTAATGTAATTGTATCATGTAAACAGAAATAAGCACTGACTAAATATCGTAATTTAATTCCTGTTTCAGCTAGGTAATATTTTGGATTATTAGTCTTGGCTTATTTTGTTTTTTATATCTACATAACATTTGTAATGATTGCATATTGCAAATTGGATGGGCTACAACAACAGAACAGACAAGAGTACATTCGTCCACATTAGGATCCAGTCCTGTCAATCATGAATAGGAATCAGCACAATCTACAAGCAGGTGGCAAACAATGTCAGTTGTTGAAGCCCATCCATCTCAAAGTGTGATGTGTGGTGTTTTCTAAGAAACCCTTCTGCTGTGTGTTGGTAAGAAGTATTTATTAGTGCTCAAGCACATACTGCTTGGAACCCTATTGTAAATTCTCTGATTTTTTTTCTTCTTCTTCTTCTCTGCTAAATCACAACATGCAACAAAGACTGTAAGTCCTAGAAACGCAAAACTTGAATTCACTCAGTCAAAATTCCACTTCCATTGAATTCCTTGGCTCAAGCCAAACAAAAAAGCCTAAGAATCATCAAGGAGCCACACCTCATTCCAACATCTCTGCAGTGTTGCAGCAGCACTCTTAAGTGTTGTCTCCCAGGTTGGGATCCCAAAAGAGATCCTGATGGATCAGGGCACTGGTTGTCACACACACTTCCCAAGCTGTATGAACTGTTGGGTATTAAATGAATTTGTAACAGCATTTATCATCCAGAAATGTAATTTTATATAACACTCAAAAAAATTCATTCATTCATTCATTCATTTTCTTGACCGCTTATTCCTTTTCAGGGTCACGGGAAAGACGGTGCCTAGCCGGCAGCATAGGGCGCAAGGCAGGAACAACCCTAGACAGGACGCCAATCCATCGTAGGGCACACACACGCGCACACTAGGGCCACTTTAGAGACATCAATCAACCTAACGTGCATGTCTTTGGACTGTGGGAGGAAACCGGAGTACATGGAGTAACCCAAATGAGGATGGATTCCCTCTTGAGTCTGGTTACTCTCAAGGTTTCTTCCTCTTATCATTTGAGGGAGTTTTTCCTTGCCACCGTCGCCACCGGGTTGCTCATTAAGGATAGCTGTTGGAGACAAGGCCTATAGGCCATGTCCTGATTTCTTGTCTTTGTAAAGCTGCTTTGAGGCAATGTCCTTTGAGTTGAATTGGACATGCAGACTCCACACAGAAATGACCCAAACCGTCCCACCTGGGGATCGAACCCAGGATCTTCTTGCTGTGAGGCGACGGTGCTACCCACCGAGCCACCATGTCGCCACTCAAAAATAGGATTTGTACATTTGTTCATGAGGATGGAAAAATTGGTATAATATTGTTCAGAGTCCTTGAGGTTCCACAAGCCTCCACGGGGTTCTCCCCATTCAATTTGCTCTGTGGTCTTAGAGATTGCAGCATCTTAAATGTAGTGAGAGGAAAATTGGGAGGAGGGACCTTCAGACAGTAAAAACTAAATTTAATATTGTCTATTAAATATTAAATATTTTTTTATATTTTTGTTAATATTAACAAAATTCCACAGACTGAGTACACTGACACAGAAGAATTTGCTACAGGCTCAAAACAACAAACCTGGTTGTACAACAGCGAATGCTCAGTTGTGAAGCTTCACACCAGGAGATAATGTCCTCATTTTACTGCCCACATTGAACTCTAAATTACTCACAAAGTGGCAAGGATCTGCTGACAAGGGAGGTGAGCCTGTATATAAGTGTGTCAAAGAAATAACAACAGGAGATGTACAGAACACTTAATCATATATAATCTAAAAAATGACCTCTAATGTACAGAACACTTAATCATGTATAGTCTAACAATCTATTTACTGATTAGACTTCTAAAAGCAATTGGTCACACTGGATTTTATTTAGGGGTATCAAAGTACGATGGGCTGAAAACAAAAGCATGCCATACTTTTCAGATGATCATTTATAAAAAATTTGGAAAACTAAGTATCTTTATCTTTTGACTTCACAATTACTTGCTACTTTGTGTTGGTCTATCACATACAATTTCAATAAAATACAAACAAAGGGTTACACAGCCATACACGCCCTGGGAAGTCAGGTTGTTCAGGTCTTATGGATGTTCAACTGCCTGCAGACCTTACTCATTACCAGTGACTCAAAGTACTGCCCCTTGTCTCTGTGCGGATCCTCTGGAAGCCCAAACTGACAGAAGAACTCCTCTGCTAGGCAGGTGTCAGTGGTGGTGGCACTCTGGTCAGGGACAGCATACATCTTGAACCACTTCATAAAGTAGTCCATGGCAACCAAGACAAAGTGGTTACCTGTCTCGGGTCTCAGGAAAAGGTCCCAACACATCCACGGTGACTCCATGGGAGTGCTTGAGTGGAATGAGTGCCATTGGGCCCGTGACTGTGGTATAGGCCACAGCAATGCATGAACAGTTCAACCTCTGTGACAGCCAGGCCAGTAGAAACTCTCAGTCTCCACAGGGTTTTAGCTATACCAAAGTGTCTGACACCTGTAGCTCAGTGTTCAGTCCCCAACACTCTCTCTCTCAGGCTGCATGGCTCCACCAGTTGCCCAATCTTTTGCCCAGGGACTGGTTCTTCCCACACATGGTACAATAGCCCCTCTCTGATCCAAAGACTATTCCAGATGTCTTAGCTCAACTCAGCCACTCTAACTCCCATGAGATCGTACAGGCTTTGCTCTCATCTTCTCTCTGCTCTTCCAGCCCCAACATATTTAGTTCAGTTGTGACAGGCTCTACTGAAGCCACAGCACAGTGGGTCCCTAGCTACACACAGTGTCTGGACTCCTCAGCATCAATTTGAGAGTGTATCGGCAATCCAATGGAGCCTGCTACAGCAGTGCTGAATGGTAAACTGAAACAATTGGAGCACAGCGATCCACCTCACCACTAGGCCCTCTGGCTGTTTGAACTGCATGAGCCATATGAGTGAAGCGTGGTCAGTACGAAGCTTGAATGGGACCCACACAGATAGGGCTGGACGTACAGTGGCTCTTGGGAATGTCAGGTAGTACCAGCTCCATGAGCCCCTGGAATGTTGCTGGGTCATTACATAGTCTGTGCCATAGCCCAGTGCCTAATGTAAATGCCATACTTTCTTTAGCATTGGGTGCTAATGCTACCTGCCAGTACCCTCTACATAGGTCTAGTGAGCTAAACCATGCTGAGCCAGCTAAACATTCTAAAGCATCATCTGTGCATGTAATAGGGTAAGAATCTACCTTATTTGTGGCGTTCAGGTGATGATAGACCACGCATAACCTCCAGTCACCTGTTTTCTTCTTCACAAGTATGACTGGTGTGGCCCATTGGCTATTGGAGGGCTATATCACATTTTTTGCCAATTAACAATGTCCATGCAAACAGCAGTCAAATAATCTAGGCCAAAAATGCTCATTGATAGGAACCAACCAGTCATGCATGTACTTGAGGCCTCCCAGGTTCACACACAGCTGTTTTTTTAGCCCCACATATCCACTTGAGCTCCTGTGACTGTCCATAACTGCACTTCTGTTGGCTGGCAGCCATCTGAATCAGCACACTCACTGTCAGGAAGCATCTCAGGCTGCAAAAGTGAAACAGTAGACCTAGTGTCCAGTAGCACTCCATTAAGCTAGCAACAAATCCATAAAGCATAATGGAAGTTAGCTCCACGCATAAGGGAAGGGGGCTTGGGGTGCTGCCAGTCCCTCTGGGCAGCGTCGCTGTCATTTCCCACTGGCTCAGGCTCACTGCACTGCACTGCTCTATCTCCTCAATTCCTGCAGCGTCAACACATGACCTACGGGCCCACCAGTTGCTCAGAGTTTAGTGCTTCTATGCTATCCACTGCAACACACTGTGCTCAATGCACTTCACCTCTCCAGTAGCTTCCTGTAACTACCTTGGGTCTGAAAGCTATACTTGCCATTTTAGTTCATGAAGTGAACCAATCTCCTCTCGAGCTGCCTCAAGAAATGTGGGGTATGCCTCACCAGGCAGTCAGATATTCTGGGGGTAGGGGTGGCTCAATGGTTAAGGTGTTGGGTTACTGAATAGAAAGTTAGGGGTTCAAGCCCCAGCACCACCAAGCTGGCACTGTTGGGCCCCTGAGCAAGGCCCTGAACTGCTCAGTTGTATAATTGAGATAAATGTTAGTCACTTTGGATAAGGATGTCTGCCAAATGCCATAAATGTAAATGGTATTTATTTCTGCTAATCTGCTTACTGCATAGCCATTGGCATGCTGGAAGCCATTTCTCACTGTCATAGTGGTGGGCAAGTGGCCAAAATGTTGCTATAGCATCGTTGTTAATGCCATCAAATCACCATGCTGCGTTTTCCACCTTTCTGCTTTTTTTAAGAGTACTTTATTTGTGTGAATGAATCAGTCTTTTGAGATGTCACTAAATTATTTTATTGACTAGATACTGAAGACTGGTTAAATAAAATTTTTATGTAATTTAAAATTATTTTAAATTTACTCCAGAGTAAGCTACATGAAAAGTTATTAATTTAAAATGAGAGTGAACTGTGTTTGAGAGAGAGATGCTACTCTAGAGCATGACAAATTTATTTTTGAACTAAGCATCATTCCAGTCTGAGTGTAAAAGATTTTGTAAAGATTTACTTGGCTATAGCTTGGAATTACTGCAACTTTGTTTTTCAGGTCACTATATGGTCTAATGTTATGGTTACATTTCTTTCTACATTTTCTGTTGCCTTTGCAAGCTAACTTGAAGTTATTCATTGTACAAGGTTATTTGACTTCTGTCTAGCACCATCGAGGGATTTACCCAAGGCTGGCCAATAAAATTTCATTTCTGTGTTATGTTGGTTAAAACTTTGAAGGCTTATGTGCTTCTTTGCAAGTTTCATTGCAAAACCACAATGGTTATTAAATTGTTTTGGAGCTGGCTGCAAGCAGACATTTTGAAAATTTGGAGCATTTAAGGATAATTTATGCTGGAGGCATAATGTATTTGTTCCTGATAACATTACTCTTGGGACAGCTGTTGTGAATTTCAAATGTGCAGTGGTGATGTGTGAAATCCAGTGTCAGTATACTAAAGGGCTAATAGCTCACTTAAAGGAGCACATTGTGGAAGTACATGCCATGAGTTATAGAGTGAGAGATTGCACAAATGTTTTCAGGGTCAAATCGTTTACCTCTGACTGATGTCACAGAAACACAGAGATTTAACAGACACTAGTATTAGAGAAGTATACAGAGAATGTGCTTCTCAGACATTGTCTGTGCCAAATTTATTATATAACTTAGATATATAGAGAGAGGCCCAGATAAAGATGATATTGGTAAGTCAGGAAACTTCAACAATCTTTTTATAGAAACATCTTTTTATTCTATTTGCTGTTGCAGAATCTACTACCTGCTTCGACCATAGAGAACATATGTTGAGGAGATGCAAAACATACATGAGTTGGGTCAGACATAGTCTTTGAGAAAACTTACTTCATCACCAACATTTGTGAGTCTAGAGATTGATCCATTCACTGAATGCCATACAGGGCCTATGAGGACAGCATTCTCGAGAGCTCAGATTTTCAAAAAAAAGTTTAACATTGTGTAAAAGAAGATATTTTTAGGAAGAAATGAGAACAGGACAGATAGATTAGAGTGATAATTATGTACCTTTGAGAGAGAATTGTGTGTCAGGAGAGTGCTCAACTGAGACCCCCTCAGATTCTCAGTTCTCAGTGGCAGTAGTGATGGTCAGATATTCAAATCCAATTATTTTTTGATCAACATCCAGCATGTTTCAAGCTAGCATTATACCAAGATGCCTTTGACATCATTTACCCTTTAGACTCTGCAAAGAAGAGACATGAAGTATTAATCATTTATGTATCTGTTGTTAATTTGCCACTTCATGTATGGTCTGACACTAACCACATGTCACTTGTTGTACTGTGTGGAGAGAAATATTTCAAAGAATTTCAAAGAACTTGCTAAGGTGATCTCCAAATTAATAGCAGACTTCAAAGAGTGGGAGGAGAATGGGAGGAGAAGTGTCAGATGAAACCATAGGTGTTAGGGGCCGGCTCACCCCGGCAGCCGCCGCCAGAAGTAGCCAGGCCACACCCCCTACTGCCGCTAGGCGTCGCCTGATTGGTGGTCCCGGTTCAACCGGGTGTGAGGTAATTTGTTGAGGGACAGGTAACCTGTATCTTAAGTGTGACCTCTCCTCTCGCCTCTATCTTCCCCTTCGGGGTACTCACTACTCTCTCCTGTTTCCTGCTCTCCCCCCCACCAAAGGAGGGAGAGCCTAATCCTTTCTCTTGTTAGGGAAGCTGGTTCTGGTAGCATCCGTTGGACGTGAGGTAATTTGCAGAGGGACAGCTAATGTCTCCTCTTTTTCGCCTCTCACTGACCCCCTTCGGGTTATATGCTACTCTCCCAAGTTTTCTCGTCCTCCTCCGCTAACGAGGAGAGCGCCTTTTCTAGCGCACTTTACTCCACTGTGCCCCTCCGTTTCTCTGCTTCCATCTCGCTACTATTATCTTTTGAGAAAGTTTGCATCCGTAGGCATTCTACGAGCCCTTATTTCTTGTTCTCCTTTTCCTGGTTTATTTTATCCCCTCCTTCCATTTAAATATTCTCCTTTGAGTTCACTTCCACGTGACCCCTTTGTTTGCCCTTCTCTCCATCCCGGTCGTGCAACCCCGGCACTTCCGGGTTTATTCCCTGCTCTTTTGCCACCTAGCTTTCCCGTCTCCATATTATCTACCGGTTTCTCTTTTGCCAGACGGGCCGCCAAACTAAGAGGCGTTTCTTACGCTTCCAAGTCACTAAGCATCCAAGTCTCTTATCCCCTATTAAAGCGCTAGTTGCGCACCGTCACTCTGTTCAGGCCCTTAGGCTAATAGTGTGTCTATTACACCACGGCCAGTTAGCGTCACGGGCTAACACATGCTACTGGAATCTAAAGCCAGAGATCGCAGGTTCGCTCCCTGCCGAGGGTTAGGTTAAAGTGATTCAAAATGAAAAAAAAGTAAAGAAAAACATAAAGGAACGTAAACATATTTAGGGGTGTGTGTTTAGAATCTTTGGGAGAAGTACCTTTTACGCACCCAGGGCGGGTGAGGAGCCCGACCCTATACTGCTCAGCCAGACACAGGGTTCAAGACCAGTCTCCGACTACATCATAGAATTCCGTACCCTAGCGGCTGAGTGTGGTTGGGATCAGGGGGCCCTGCAAGCCATCTTTTACCAGGGCCTCAATGAACATCTAAAAGATGAGCTAGCCACCCGTGACCG
This sequence comes from Leptodoras nelsoni, assembly GCA_028566375.1. Classification (NCBI taxonomy): domain Eukaryota; kingdom Metazoa; phylum Chordata; class Actinopteri; order Siluriformes; family Doradidae; genus Leptodoras; species Leptodoras nelsoni. The sequence goes on along the minus strand of JAOVVG010000051.1, from coordinate 16,011,282 downwards.
AGCCACATTCATGACTCTGGCGGAATGAATTAGCTAGCTGACTTGACCTCGACGGGTGAGCCCTACGAGGAGGACCTGTCCATAATATTAGCCTGGAATTAACTCTCGCTATCGGGTCTCACACCGAAAACATAGCTTTCTACATCATTCACTCTCCCAACATACCACTCA
>JAOVVG010000051.1:15972747-15986343 GCA_028566375.1 Leptodoras nelsoni | reverse complement strand
TGTTAAAATTCATATTATGATTATTTTATAATATTAATTGTATTATGAATGAACTAGTTTTGATGCCTTCAGTGAGAATCTACAATGTAAATAGTCATAAAAATAAAGAAAATGCATTGAATGAGAAGGTGTGTCCAAACTTTTGGCATGTACTGCATATATATAAAATATACACTGTCAATATATTCAATATGTATACTCTGGTATATTATTTATTAACAACATCTAATTTGCAAAAGATTTTTAAGGTTGTAAGGTTAAGTGAGTTAGTTCCCAAAGTATATTATAAATGACAGGTTGTTATGGACACTGCTCCCACAGAGTTCTAAGAAGAATGGTTGTAAATATGTCAGTAAGTCCAAACATGTTGTATGCATCAGGAAGTTAAACACCTCTCTTTATTCAACATTTAAAACCAAAAGGATATATAGTAGCACAGTCATAATATTCTAATTAGAATTGCAATAACCTTTCACAATACAGCTATTTTATGTGGAATCAATTTACTAGACATGGGACAAAAATGTCAAAATATCGACCAAAATATGGAAAAACAATTTTATATTGTGTTCATTCAAAAGATTTTGGCATCAATTTGTATGATCATTAGTCAAATGCTAAAATAAAATTGGTATGTATTGTTCATATTCCCATTACAATTTCCATAGATATTATCCTCAAAAAGAGGATCAACATACAACTAAACACAAATTTGCAATGATATCTATAGGTTTTACTCTTTATTCAAGTGCATAAGTAAAGCAGTGGTTCTTAATCTTTTTTGGCTACTGTACCCCTTGTTAAATGATCTTTTATGGTCAAGTACCCCTGTTGTAGACTCTTTTTTTCTTTGGAAAACTGTATGGAATGGAAGGAACTTATAGTATAAAATGATATTTAATACAACAATAATCTACATATTGCACAATATAATTATATCAGGTGCTAAATATTTTGTTTATTTTTTTAAATTCTGAATAAAAAATTAAGAATCTGATGCAAATTCCACACATATCTTAAAATTCCCCGATTGGTAATTTTGGATTCCCTTTTAGTTGTTCTGGCACTTTTCGTTTGTTTTTCAAAGCAACTAGGCCATTTTGTTTTCAGTATAGCACAAATAACTTTATAATAACACAAATAGCTTATGTTCTACCCTTCCTATTTCTATCATATAGAAATAAAATGTATTTAATTGTAAAGTTGATTCTGATGCACAAGTAATTTTAGTTAGTTATTAAATCTGTTTAATTAAATCTGTCCTTTTTTATCTGTCCTTTGTAGTCCTATCTACAAGTATGCCTTAAATCATTCAAGATGACTTTTTGTGGCCATTGTGTCAGTGCTTACTAAGGCCAGTTTACACTAAAAGACTCCTTTAAGTATTTCATGGGACATATTTTTTGTAAACCTACATTAATATTTTTATATTCAACTTTGTTCAGTAACTGACTTTGTTTAGTAATGAATAAAGAAAACCTGAAAGTGGCCTTAGTAATAAAAAAATCTTATAGAGTGTTCAGGAAAAAAATATTAAAATAGGTTTAAAGGTGCAATGTGTTGGATAAAAAATCCCGCCTTTTGCTCACTAATTGGTTAGGACTATCCATGCTCTGGGATAGGATTGGCTGGGCACCGTGTGAGTATGGTTGTTAGCCAAATGCAGTGCAGTAGGTGGGCATGGCAGGGGGGTGTTTAATCAGGCACTGATCTGGCAACAGGAGACAGGGATGGGAGCAACAAAAAAGGTAAGCACCTTATTGATGTGTCTACTTTGTGTCTGTGTGTACGCAGTGGGCAAGGGTTAAGAGGGAGTGCTGAAGAGCACAGAGAGAGAGAGCTGTGATGAGAGAGCTGAGAGTGTGACATGTTCATGTACATTTAGAGCTGAAGAGCTGAAAAGCTGAAAAGCCATAGTTGTAAAAATAAATACAAAGTTATACTAATAAGTTCCTTTATAATAAGTCTTCTGCCCACTTATTTGTTACACTGGTGCCAAAACCCAGGAGCTTATTAGATCTAAACCAACATGGAATACACACTACTAGGCAGCCTCATCCAGTCCCTTGTGGCCATGCAGCAGGCCCAAACAGACACCTTCCTAATGCTGCAGGAAGATCATGAACACTGCTAACAGGCCCTACCCGAGGTGCACACCAGGCTGCACATGGTTTGGGGCTGGTGGGAAGATCAGCCACCCATCTTCTACTGCTCCTATCAGGGAAGACACAGCTCACCGCATATCAACTGCCAGCTGCCAGAATGCTGGAGTACTGAACCCTCGGGTGGTCCATTGTGTAAGGCCGGTCCCCAGAGCAACATCAAAGGTGCTTTCACTCCCTGGTCTACAGTACAGCCAGTCAGCCCTTCATCTTCAACCATCAGCTCCATGACACCTATCAGAGGTGGCTCCTCATGGTGGACGCAGAGGGGGTCATCAAGCAGGTGGTGCTGGAGCAGTTCATCATCAGAATAGTAGACTGGGTCCAGTGCCACCAACCAGTATCTCTCAAGGAGGCTGTCACATCATGTGTCTGAGTTTTCAGGGGTGAATGAATCCCCCATCACTTCTCTCCCGTTCCCGAGTCTGCAGTGGTAGAGCCAAAATCAGCCCCATGTGCACCATTACCGGATTCCCCACCCTTCCCCTGTGTCTACTGGGCACCATGACCACCAGTGCGAGTAGGAAGCCAAGGCTGGGCTGCTGGTGCAGCTGGGACCCTGGGCTCTTCCAGGACCAGTGCCTTGTGATGGAGTTCGGAGCAATGTTCTGGATCCTTGAGAGCCATCCAGGATGCTCTGCCATGCCTTTGGCCAAGCGAGAGCTTGTGCTTTGTGGATTATATAACGGGATACCCGGAAGCAGTGCTGATATGCAACATCTCAGCACACAGTGTAATCTCCTGAGTAAGTGAGTGACACATTTTTGTCACTGTGCTTGCACACAGTGAAATTGAACCTCGCAGTTTGTTCATGAGAATGCTAAAAATTTAGAGACACTTGAGATCCTGTGGTTTGCAGTCTAAGAGGTCGCACAAGCCACAAGGTGTTTCCCCATTTGAATTGTTCTACAGCCATAGACATTATGAGAGAAAACTGGGAGGTGGGACAGTAAAAATGAAATTCAGTATGTTCTTGACCTGAGAGCACAACTCTACAACACACTAGGAGCACTATCACAAGAGATTTGAAATGGTCAGACAAGTCCCCATTTCAAACTGTTTTCAGAAATCATGGACATTGTTTCCTCTGGGCCAAACAGGAAAAGGACTGACCGGATTGTTATGTACGGAAAGGTACATACAGGTTTTGGAGCAACATATGCTGCCATCCAAGCAACGTCTTTTTCAGGGACGTTCCTTCTTATTTCAGCAAGACAGTGCCAAGCCACATTCTGCACACGTCACAACAGCATCACCTCATAGTAAAAGAGTCTGCCTGCAGTCCAGACCTGACTCCCATTGAAAATGTGTGGTGCATTATGAAGCACAAAATACGACAATGGAGACCCCGGACTGCTGAGCGACTAAAGTTGTACATCAAGCAAAAATGGGAAAGAATTCCACCTACAAAGCTTTAACAATTAGTGTCCTCAGTTCCCAAATGCTTATTGAGTGTTGTTAAAAGGAAAGGTGATGTAACACAGCGGTAAACACGCCCCTGTCCCAACGGTTTTAGAACGTGTTGCAGGCATCAAATTCAAAATGAGTGAATATTTGCAAAAAATAATAGAGCTTATCCTTTGAACATTAAATATTTTGTCTTTGTATTATATTCAAATGAATATGGGTAGAAAAGGATTTGCAAATCATTGTATTCTGTTTTTATTTATGTTTTACACAATGTCCCATCTTCATTGGAATTGGGGTTGTATTAGATCCCCCTAAATCCTACACACTGCACCTTTAATCACAAAGTTATGGTCTATATTTTTCAGGAAAAAGCCTATAACCACAAAGGCATGCTATTATTGAAGGTCATCTTAAATACAATCAAATGTGTCTTACTGTGTCTTACTATAAATACTGCCTAGGCAGCCTGTAAAAACCCAGTGAATTAATCATACCTTAATAAATGCTTATTTAAGGAGATAAGGTTTTCCACACATTACATTTTTATACCCATTCAGGATGCAGAAAACATATGTAAACAGGATCATAACAACTGCACCCCAGTGATGTATGCTGAAGGGTGTCACAGACGTCTGGTTTGTCTCTAAACAGGTTTTCAGTGGATCCATCAAGGTGTGATAAATTCTTGTCTTCTTCTATCTATCATTCAGCTTAGGTGAGTCTGTACCTTCCTCATCCTCTTCTTTGTCATCCTTTGCACCAATAAGTCGCTGCCTTGCAAAATCTTCAAAAATTATATCATCATCACTAGAAACAAATGTAGAATTAAAGATACTTTACCAGATACACTGCTTTCTGTACCAATGTACTACAACATGAACATGCTCCAGTCATATATTAAAAGGTCACTTTCTGGAAAATGTTTCACCAAGTAATTCTGGAATACTGATTATGTGAACATACAGAGAACACTAGTGTCATTTGTTCAACTTACAAAGTTATTAAATATGTGTCCTCAACCCATAGCTTCATCAAATGACCTCCAGTCACATACCAGTCCACACTCAAATTCTCCTCATTATTAATTGAACTTGTCTGCTTCAGATCACAGTACACCTTTTAAATAACCAAGACTCTCAGTTATTTTGTAAAGTATTACTTTACCATTCTGTCACTTATCATACCAAGCCTTAGACTTTGTCTATAGTTTTGTCTAGTTTACTAAAATACATTACTGTTCTGGTTTGTCTGCTACCTTTTTTTTACTTTTGTCCAACTGACACCTGGTGCAATGGTTAACAATTTTATCCCAAATAATCTTGAGTTTCACTCCTCTTTATCACTCCAGTGGCACCTCTGCCCTGATTAGGTGGCCATTTTTATTTATTGTCTCCTAATTATTGTTCACTGTGTTTCCCATGTGTCTTGTGAGGTTATGCCTAGACTGTGTATATATACTCTATTGGCTTGGGTTTGATTAAAATTCTAAGCCATGTAACGATAGCCTTAACACTCATTTAATTTTATATGGTTGTTTTCTCACTTTTGAGACACCCTGTTTATGTGCATAGTGGTGTGTTAATGCTTATAATGATGAGTTAGTGTTCACTACTTTGAGAAACAGGCTTTTTTGTGGTGTTGCTGTACCTATCCTAAGTATGTGTTAGAACTGTTATCTAAAGACAATCTCCAGAACTGTTAATGTAATTTTATAATCATGTAGACAAAGATGGAAGCTTGTGCACATCACAAGGTTCAGCATCAGAATGACAACAAAGTAGAATCTGATCTAATTTAATTATTTAAAAAGACAAATAGAAAACAAGACAAACAAACATTTTCTATAAGTAATAACTGTGTATAAATCCAATAAAACAATCATTTGAAATGAGTTTTGTATAACTGGACATTCATAAATTTAGGAAATACAACTGTCAATTTAAAAATATTATAATGACAAAATAAATTACTTACTTGGTGTCAAACTCAATCAGATTTGTGTCAATGGGTGCATCATTTTCTAGTGCTTATACAGAAAAAGAACACAGGGTATAAGGGAAAGCTAAAGCAGAAGTAAAAAAAAAAAGTAAAACACTACATATTTAGGTAAATACATTTCTTCAGCTAGGCCAAAAGAGGCACCATGCCTCTTTAAATAATCCATGCAGGAGTCTGTTACACTAATATTTAAACAAGTTAACTTATTTTTAACCAATTCCCTGGATGAACACAGTGATTTTGTAATTTTAACTTTATATCAGACTAATCAATTCTGACAATTAAAATGTGTAAACACTGACAAACAAAGGAGAGAAGGATGCTTTATACTTTCTTTGTCCTTTGTCTTTCTTTACACTGCCTTACATCTGTACTGTAATCCATACATAAAGACTGAGTCTCTGGTTAGCATGAAACAGCATGAAATGTGCATGATGACTGTCTTTTATAATGGTATAAAAATACCAGGGACTAAATGGATTTTGTTGTTTTGTTTGTTATTTTGTTTGTTATTGATGTAACACTTTCCTTATTATTTCAATTAAAAGATTAGACAGGCAGTTTTAAATAAATGTTAAAAAAAAGTTAAACACACCATCTTTGTACATGGATTCTTCTACTGGTTTAGGATGCATTAAAGTGAAGGGGAGCTCTACTGCAACATCACTAGGAAAAAAACAGCATGTACAACATGTGAACAAGCACTTCAGATTAATGATTAAGTCTACTATAAATGTTAATTGTTTGTTTGCTTGTTTGTTTGTTACTGTATTTTGCGTTTTTTTGTATTTTACTTTTTTTTAAATATCTATTTTTTGTCAGCTACTACCATGGAACAGATACCACAAACACACTAGCAACATTCGCTCTCTCTTTCCCCATCTCTCTCTCTCTCTCTCTCTCTCTCTCTTTCTCTCTCTCACTCTGTTTCTTGTACCTGGAGGCAAGATCTCCCAAGAGCCTGTGAAGAAAAACACAAACTTAGTCTTTTCCTGGAGCTGAGAATGTAAAGTCAAAATGTCAAATATACCACTCTAATCCTTTGTTTCATACTCATTCTTATCTCTTTTCAGTCTCTGGACATAATCTTTAAGTCATTTTTCTCATCTGTGGTGTCTGAGAACTGTATTTATATACATTTCCATAATCTTTAATTATTCACAGATCCAGAATTCCCCTCTCACATATCGCTCCACCTTAACAGAAAACTATGCCAACACATGTGCAGAAGAAGACTTAACAGTAAATACATATTTTTTAATGGATAACATTGTGAATCAACTTACATCAACTTACAAGTATAACAGATGATGTCTTTTTTGTTAGCTTTTTTTGTTGGCCATCACTATGGTAAATTGGTAAGTTCATGAATTGTATTTGTTATTGGTCAGACTGCAGTGGAGAACGAGAAGAGGAGAAGAGAGGAGCAGGTGGAGCCAGCAGGTAACATATTTTGAGAATTTGAGTTTATTTATGTGTTTCTTTTTGTGTTTCAGAGAGAGATGTAGAGAGGGAGAAAACAGGCACAGCAGCCACAATGTGTGTCTCCATGTGTGCATGTGTTTAATCATTGAAAAGTTGGGGAAATAAAAGCATGTTTGTGTTACTGAATCTGCTCCCTGAGTCTTCCGTTACTGACCCATGCTCAGGTTCTACAATACCAATCTATCTGCTTTGGCAGATTAGTATGTTCCCTGTGTCAAGTGGGATCTTTCAAGCCCTAAATGGAAATGATCAGTGGATGTGGGTCGCTGACGAGCTGTTTTTGCATTTTATTGAGCTTCTATTAAATGACATTTGATGTACACTATGGCTACCTGCTAGGTAGCACTAAGAGTATTACTTAAAGTCACTTGTAAAGTGATTTCACTTCTATAAAAGCTAACAGTAACCAAACTGCCACTCTTTACACATTATGCATGGAGAACTGTTTTTTCTAAAAGCAGAATACACTCAAAAACACACAAAACACAAAAAAGTGCAGTAGAACAGATTGCTGCTAATTATAACTGACAGATTGCACAGATTCACAACACATTGTGGCTAAATATTGCTACATAATCAGAAATCATCATGGAAGATTTTTCTAATATTAATTTTAATATGTTTGGAGAGTTTAACATGAAGTATAATGCTACTTATAATGCACCTAAGTCTACACACTTTATATAGAATTATAGAATCTAATAGAATCAGTTAAATAAATTTTAAATCAATAAAATTGTTTAAAAATTAATATTTGTTGTCAAATTGTTGATTTCTTTAGTAAGGAGACATGTAATATGCAGGATAATTTTGAGGGACCTGGTCATTATTGCAAAATACTTTCAAACCCAAAAACTTTCAACCCAAAGCACTTTAGAGCCCAGATGCGTCAGACCTAGTTTATCCCTGACTTCCGAACTCGCATATGTGCTCTAAAGTGCTTTGGGTTAAATTGATATTTCAGGCTTGAACTACTCTGATGGTACAAACATTTCTTATTGCAGAATCAATAGTTAAATCTGGGCATTTTTAAATCAAACAACACAGTAGGCACTTTTGAAATAAATGTGATGAAATGTCTATGAACTGTGTTTTATGTATTTTAACTTTTTATTTGTTTGTTTTGGTTGTCTCTTCTGAACTTCTGTTGATGTGCTCTGATCTCTCTTGCTGAATGTTAGGATCTGCTAGCTTGTTATCTATCATGAACATTGATTGAAAAGAACAATGGCAAACAAAGAACTTCTTTTTGTACTTTTATATATATTATTATTATTTTTTATATTATTTTCCTTTACTTGAAACTTGGAATTCTCATTGCCTTCATAGGGAACTCGGTTGCTAAAACGGCTCTACTTGGAACACGCTGCAATCTTATCAACAGCGGATAGTATATCGGGGGCGCACCTTGATTATAGCACTCGGCTGTATTTAGCATGATAAATCAAACAATACTGTCCAGACTAATTTTGTATGCTGTAGGCACTTTTGAGATAAATGTGATGAAATGTCTATAAGCTGTGGGTAATATATAATATATAATATATAATAATATAAAATATAACTTAATGTAATTAAGTTAATTGTAATTTCATGTAATTTAATGTATGTTTTGGAATGAAGAAGTTGTAGCTCTTTTTGGGTTGCTACATTTTTGTATGTTACATCAGTTTAATGTCGACACATGATCACGTGACAGCTCTAGTTCTTTTAAATATTGCATTGACATGCAGTAATTGGGCAACAAAGTTGTTCTGAAGCTGTGGGTAGTTTTCAGGGCTATATATGGCTTTAGGTAAACTGTAGTTACTCCCTGGTTTCTTATAACAGTGGAATATAAGTCTGATAATATAAATATTGTTTTAAAACATAGTAATTACCTTAATTTTTATGTATTTTAGTTATATATACATATAAATATCACCTAGAAGCACAAGAATCATATAGTAGCTAGACAGATCAAAAGAAAAGTTAAATCACTTTAACTTACTTTCTATTCACTTTAAACTGAACAGAGGTTAAAACTTACCCACCACGAGACACCACCAGTTTCACTTTGACCTTATAAGACACAATGATACCCAATATTTCTTTACTGGCTCCTTCTCGTAACCTTCAGAATAAAACAATGAAGCCAGAATTGAAAGAGAACATTGCAACTGTTGCCAATTACTACAAGTAACACTAATATTAACTTCTTATATTAAGGGTACTCACAGAGTGCTGGAGGCTAAATTTGTGTCTTCATGTTTGAGCTTTCCATCTAAAGCTAAGCCACGCTTTTCTCGGTTGTTGGCAAGAAAGGGAGTGAGAGTATATACCTTACAGAATGTTGCACTTGGAGCCACAATGTCACTAAACAGAGACAATAGCATAAAATTAGATATACATAAATATATATGTGTGTGTGTGTGTGTGTGTGTGTGTGTGTGTGTGTGTGTGTGTGTGGGTGGGTGGGTGTATACCGATGAGGCATAACGTTGTGACCACGTCCATTTCTCGACATTCACTGTCCATTTTATCAGCTCCACCTACCATATAGCTGTATATAGCATATAGCAGTTGTACAATTACAGACAGTAGTCCATCTGTTTCTCTACATACTTTGTTAGTCCCCATTACTCTGTTCTCTAATGGTCAGGACCATCACAGGACCACTACAGATCTGGTACTATTTGGGTGGTGGATCATTCTCAGCACTGCAGTGACACTGATGTGGTGATGGTGTGTTAATATATGTTGTACTGGGGTGAGTGGATCAGACACAGAAGTACTGCTGGAGTTTTTAAGCACCTCAGTGTCACTGCTGGACTGAGAATAGTCCACCAAACAAAAATGTCCAGTCACCAGCATCCTGTAGGCAGCATCATGTGAGCACCAATGAAGAATTAGAGGATGACTAACACAAACAGTGCAACAACAGATGAGCTACTGTCTCTGACTTTACATCTACAGGGTAGAGCAAAATGGTGGATGTGTCTCATAGAGTGCACAATAAGTGAACACAGTGTTTAAAAACTCCAGCAGCACTGCTGTGTCTGATCCACTCACACCAGTACAACACACACTAACCCACCACCACCAGATCAGTGTCACTGCAGTGCTGAAAATGATCCACCACCTAAATAGTACCTGATCTGTGATGGTTCTGTGGGGGTTCTGACCATTAGAGAACAGAGTAAAGAGGACTAACAAAGTATGTAGAGAAACAGAACTACGAAGTGCAGCTACATGGTAAGTGGAACTGGTAAGCCTGGTAAGTGGAACTGAGAAAATGGAACTGAGACAATGAGTGTAGAGAAAAGAAGGTGGTCATAATGTTATATATATAAACGTCCTTCGTCAGATGTGTAAGCAGAGTGCTTTTTTGTCTGCAGCAAAACCATTCTACTTCCGCCAAAGAAGCACTCTGCTTGCACAGCTAACAAAGGACTTTTTGTCAGAAACTTTCTGTTTCATTACAGTTCAGTATAGTACATTGCTGTATTGCTTCATCATATGTACTGCATATACATACTCTGATTCCTCCATTGCCACTGGACATTTGTACTGAGCAGTGTTGAAGAGACAAATATCAGCATATTGACGCACTACAAATGGTCAAAAAGAAAGATCATTACACAAATTTTGTCAAATGAATTCTTTATAAAAATCTAAGGTGCATTTATAAAAACCTGAAATCTTCATTTTCTTCACAGTCTTGTTTGTGTTGTTTGTGACATGAACATTTACACTAATTTGTTCACCATGATAGTAGATCTGAAGAAAAAGAAACAAAAATAAGATGAAACAAGGTCAAAGAAAAGGAAAGATGAAATAACACTAATTATTCAGTAAGATCTGTTTCTAAGTCTTTTACTTTCAATAAACTAGAATAAAGCTACTCTAACCTGACTCTTTGTGTAAGCTACTTTGTAATTGATACTGAAGATAAAGTACAACTTTGGTGCAAATACCTGTACTATTTTGTAGCACACTACTTCAACCACTAGATGGAGATGATATACTATTTAATTTAAATCCACAGCCCTATGCATAATTGCTAGTTCTGTAAGAGATTTGGTGCTTCAAGCACAGGTTTGTGATTTCTCTGACGTAACCATTTGTGTAATGTAACAAGGAAATAATAATTAATTACGAATCTGGTGTATCATAGGACGGAAAACATTAAAATTCTGCAGCACCATGGAGATGTAGGTCTGAAACTACTGCCATACGACCTGTTTTTCTGTCTGTCTCATTTGGATCAATGTCAGATTCATCAACAGCATTAAGAATACTATTTTTCTGATTGGCTGTTTAAGGAACTTGCTTACCTCTTTGTCCAGTGAGGCCTCTAGGTGTAAGGGTTTATCTGACATAAGAAAATGTCTTGTTGTCTCTGCCATTGGTTGTGGACCTGGCTTCTCTGGAGCATACTGTACTTTTCTGATGATTAGGCGTACTGAGTTCCTATGCCAAGAAATAGCACATAGTATATAATCCTGTTCACAGATGCAAAATGGCAATAAATTAGTAAAATTGTTAGATAACACAGGTGTTTAGTACTGTATAAGGAACTGAATATAACAAAGCTGTGTAAGTGATCTGGCTCAAAACAAGGTGAGATCAAATGCAACATAATACGTCAGACACTGCGGTTATACAAGAATAATCCAATCTACATTACTTTAAAATAGCATGACAGTGGAAGTGGAATATCACACTGAAAGTGATTATTTCTGAGTATCAGCATGTTTCTCATGATATAGCCCAAAACATGTCATGGTCTATAGTGTGTAATTTTGTTTATACAATAGCAAATTGCAGCATGTAATAACAATTGTAATAAAAGTGTTAATGAATAATTATATCAATAAGTATATCTTTTCCCATTTTTCCCTTATTATTATTCTAAGTCACTGCTGACCAGGTTATATGGAATTGCCCTACCCAGGCAAGTGAAATGAGTGCAATCAACCTAATGGTGGCACTTATATTTTGGGCCATATTGTGAAAACATTCCTTGGCTTCAGCTGATTTGATATAATTGCCACCATGATTTTTTGCATAACTGGTCTTTGAAATTCCGTGTCACTCTACAAACCCCATTTTCAGAAAAGTTGGGACACTTTCTAAAGATGCACTAAAAACTGAAATTTGTAATTTGTTAATTCACTTGAACCTTTCTTTACCAGATAAAAGGACAAATAACAGATTTTCAGTGTTTTCGAAGATGAACAATTTGTTAAATATAAACAAATGTAGAAATTGATACTTGTAACACAGTCAAAAAAAGTTGGGACAGAGGCAAAAAAAGACAAGCAATACAAGTAAAACTGTTCTGGAAGGTTAGATAATCAAGATTGAGTATAAAAGAAGCATCCACCAAAGGCTTTAGTCTTTCCAAGCAAGGATGGGTTGTGGTTCACCACTTTGTGCCAAACTTCATATGAGAATTGTCAGTCAGTTCAAATACAGTGTTTCTCAAGACAGGATTGCAAAGAATTTAGGTCTTTCGCCATCTTCAGTTCATAATATCATGAAATGTTGCATAAAGGCCATGGGTGGAAACTGCTGCTGAATGTGTGTGATTGTCACACCCTTAGATATTGTTTGAGAAACTGTCATGTTACTGTGATAGACATAGCTACACGGGCTCAGGAGTACTTGGAACATCACTGTCACTTAACGCAGACCCCCCCGCTGCATCAAGACATGCAACCTTAAACTGTATTATTCTAAGAGAAAGCCATATATTTGTAGCGGGTTCTGATTTGTGTTACATGCCAATGCACTTAGGAGATCTCACTGACCCCAGAGAAAAGCCATAAAATCAGTTACTCAAATAACCCTTGGTTTATCTGGGGGTACTTCAGAAACCGAATTATAGTTGTGGCAATGGCACTATACACCATTAAATCAACACTTAATGTCTTAAATAAGTTACTTCTCTTTTTTTCTATAGGAATTACGGTCATGAATGGACTTGTATCAATAACTGTTTGGGTTTTTCATAAACATGAATTCCTATATATAGATATATCCTTTTTACATGGAATTATGAATCTTGAGAATGTAGAAAGATCCCAGGTAGCAAACAGAGCGGTACACATTTACCCTGCAGCTCTTGTTCTCAGAAGTTGAGCAAAACATTAAGGTAAGCCCAGTTATTTATAATATAATGTGGATAGATTGTAGGCGTTGTCAAAAAGTAATTCGTCTCATTAAACGTGTTTTCACTAATATTCCACATTTTTTCCTTAAAGTACAACGCTGTTACGCCACTGGCTCGAGCTGTGTGGTCTGAAAGCACGTCTGCACCATGAGACGTCTCCTAAAAGAGCCACATGTGTGTTTGAGTTTGAATAGGATGCTATAATCTTCAGCTACAGGGGTTAGACAATTAAACTGAAACACCTGTCATTTTAGATCACAATAATTTAATAGTATGGTGTAGGGCCTCCTTTTGCGACCAATACAGCGTCTTGGGAATGACATATACAAGTCCTGCACAGTGCTCAGAGGGATTTTAAGCCATTCTTCTTGCAGGATAGTGGCC
>JAOVVG010000051.1:15947449-15969298 GCA_028566375.1 Leptodoras nelsoni | reverse complement strand
CAACAATTTGTCCTCTTTTGAACTCTGGTATGTCACCCATAATGTTGTGTGCATTGCAATATTTTGAGCAAAACTGTCACACTCTGCTCTTACTGCTGCAATGTGCAATTAATCAAGATTGGCCACCAGGCTGGTACAGTTTAGCCATGAAACCTCCCACACTAAAATGACAGGTGTTTCAGTTTCATTGTCTAACCCCTGTATAATGAAAATGAAAATATGACAATGCAATGAAAATGAACTGTTACTTAAACCCTTTAATACTAGCAAATTTTGCAAGTATTCACATAAACCAAACACATATTTAAAACAAAAAATGCTACAGGGCATTTGAATTAGAGTTGAATTATCTGTGCTTAGTGAGGATTAACTACCAAAATTGCATATTCAGACCTCAGATCTAACTAAAGATTAAACACTGCTACAAATTTACATGAATTTGGGTTTGTTTAAAATAGAGCTGTGTCAGTTACCTATGATTCTGATATAAACCTACCAATTTAAAGCAAGCACTTGCTTTAAAGATAGCAACCTTGGCACTATTGAAAACCCCTGTCTTGGGCACCTATACTCAAGAAAAATTTGGCAACCTCGAAGATAGGAACAACACACGGGTCATGTTTGGTACACTCTAAAAATTTTGCATATACATAAGGCTCCTCTGAATATGGAAAAGTTAATTCGACAAATGTGAATGCAGAGCTCAGCCTCAGAGTGGGTTACCTAATTTCTACAAAATTAATCTTCAGTTTTGTAAATGTATACTATTATGAATAATATCTGAAATTAATGGCACAACAGCAAAGAATTAACCTCAAAGGTGAAGGGATAGGCATGCTCTCCAAGCTTTTTAATCAGCCGCTCCTGTAGACGTGTCAGGCTTTTCTTCTCTTCAGGCACAGGAGGGAATGCCTGTACATTGGCCACAAAGAGGTCCTTTCGAAATGTCAACCCAAGAACATCTAAGTCCTCTCGCCCATAGCGGAAAGCACATGTCAGCATTATAAACACTGTGGATAAATGACAAGCCAAGAGACACTGCTCAATTTCTAACATAAAATGGGGGAAAGGAGATGCTGAAAATAATATACTAGCTATAAGGTTTCATAAAGACCTTTTCTCACCTTTCCTCTCCTTTAAGTACTCTGGATCAATTAAAACTACACCATCTACAAAAGGAAGGAAGGAAATGGCTCTTAGCCAGGAAGCAGATGCAATACATAAAACCTTTTTGTTTGTTTTTAATATTTGTTTGTTTAATATTTCAATATTTAACAAAACGGATTGAAAGTAAAGGATAATAATTAAAAAAGAAAAATAATTAATAATAAATAAAATAAAGGCATACCAACAGGCTCTACAGTGTTGACATGGTCAATAAAGTCCCTCTTGCCAAGATACACAGTTAGCTTAAAAAGATTACATTGAAGTGAAATTAGTGTTTCAACACAATATTGCATTTTAAATTATAAACATAATACTAACTGCATGTGGAGAAATGCAAAATTTTAATGCTTATAATAGTAGTATTGCTTTTAATTAATTGTAAGACATTTTCATGGAAATATGGGATATTAAAATGTAAGTAAGTAACTTTATAACAGTGGTAAATTCACAGAGGAAAATTTTGGCTGTTCATATACTAGTATGTTTCATCAGAATCTCTTATTCAGTGCTTACTGAATTCTGACCTGTGACTTTTTAAGAAAATTTTTAATTGGGATCTGGCTGAGACAAGAGGAAGGCTGTTTCTCAAGAGCTGAATTTTAGAAGAAGAAAATGGACAAAATATCATATTGATGTTAAATTAAGCTCAGTTGTGTTTAGTGGAAATAGACCGGACAAAAATGAGATATTATTTTGAATTTTTCTTCTGTTGTGTTACATCATGATGTTGCATAATGTCCTATTTCAACCAAAACAACAGTAGCTAATCAATATCACTTCTTTTATCACTTTGAGTCATTAATCTAAGAGATTTTACACTCATCTGAATAGGAATAACAGACTTTAAATTACCTTTCCATTTGGACTTGCCTTCTTGAATACCCTGTGTGAAGAGAAAAAAATCAGTTTCGAAATGCTTAACAATGTTCTTTTGCATCTAAATTTAAGACACTCCACTTTGATAAAGCATATCAATCACTATACCCATAACAGTAGACAAATGAGCCTAAATACACAGACAGCTCACCTGCATGTGAAGTACACTATTTGGGTGGGAGCCGGAGTTTATAATTGACATTCTGACATGTGTCTCACTGTGTGTAAGTGAGGGATGTCACCTCAGTAACTGTGTGTCACAGAGGTAGCATACTAATTAGTGTCTAACTGCTGCTATTGTGAGAAACAGAATTTGTGCTTCTTTACTAAACAATGTATTATCTGTGTTGAGGCCCAAACCTGGTCCAGCATGGCACCCACCTGTCTGTCCACATCACCACCTACAGCCACCCTTCCATCTAGCT
Organism: Leptodoras nelsoni; assembly: GCA_028566375.1. Taxonomy (NCBI): domain Eukaryota; kingdom Metazoa; phylum Chordata; class Actinopteri; order Siluriformes; family Doradidae; genus Leptodoras; species Leptodoras nelsoni. The sequence continues at coordinate 15,966,830 of JAOVVG010000051.1, read as the reverse complement.
GGTCAAAATTACTGATCACACCATGGTCCTAGGCCTCATCAAGGACAATGATGAGTTTTCATACAGTGTACTGAACAAGTTCAATGTCAACAAGATGGTCGAGATGGTCATGAATTTTCAGATACACCCACCACCACTACAAATCAACAAAGTAGCCAGGGGAGAAGGTCTAATAAGTTTCAATACCATCATCACCAGCAACCTGAAATGGGAGACACACTCACGTAATGTCATCAAGCAAGCTCACCAGAAGATGTTCTTCCTCACACTGCTACGGAAGATGTAGCACCTCAGAAATCTGCACCCAGTTCTACAGACCCACCATCAAGAGTGTCCTCACATGCTCCATCACTGTGTGGTACCCAACATCACCTGCCCACACCAAACACAGACTGGAATACATTGTGCTAACAGCCAACTGGCTCATAGGCCCAGACCTGGTGCCTGTAAAAGTTCTTCATGATGCCAGAGTGGTAGACCCATCACACCTGTCTTGCTGTTTTATCAGAAAACTTCCATCTGGTGACACGTTCTGCTTGAACAGGACTAGAACCACAAGACACCTATCCAGCTGTTCCCCCAAGGCCACCCCCCACACTCTGATCCCACACACACCTGTACACATGCACACACTTCAGAAACATGGACCCAACCTGTGCAATAGGTAGCGTTATGTATGTAGAAGACATTATTACTTGACTTATTACTTGAATTACTTTTTTCTGACAATGCTAAACTTCATGGGACAATTGTCAGTCAGTTCAAATACAATGTTTCTCAGTGCAAGATTGCAAAGAATTTAGGTCTTTCACCATCTACAGTTCATAATATCTTGAAAATATTCACAAAGTCAGTGGCAATCTTGGTGCATGAAGGCCAAGGGCAGAAATCACTGTTTAATATGTGTGACCATTGAGCCCCAAGTCACTAAAATCTAAGGAAAATCAATGAAAAGCGCAAAAAAAACAGCATCTGTGATAGCATGGGAGTACATCAATGCCCACAGCATGGGTGATCTGCAAATAATTGTGAAGTTACCATTGATGCAGAGGCTTATATTAATATTTTGGAGCAAAATATGCTGCCATCAAGACAACATTTTTACCATGTGTATTTCATCAGCAGGACAATGCCAGGCTTTAGTTACAACAGTGTGGCTTGACTGGCCTGCCTGCAATCCAGATCTGTCTCCTTGTGAAAATGTATGGTACATCATGAAGAGGACAATCAGACAACAGTGACCACTGACTGTTGACAAAAATTTAATTTCCAAAACTGCAACAATTAATAGCTTCAGTTTTCAAACCATTAAAAAAATATAATGATGTGATTATATGTGAACTGGTGGTAAACAGTGGCAGTGTGGCAAGTTTTTTTTGAGTGTGTTGCAGGCATCAATTTCTACATTTTTAAATTTTACAAATAGAATTAAGCTCATAATTGAAAACACTGAAAATCTTTTATTTGTCCTTTTGTCTGTTAAATAAAGATTAAAGCGACTTAATAAATAACAGATTTCAGTTCTTATTGCATTTTTAGAAAGTGACCTTTTGTAAAAATAAACTGTGAGCATATTGTGGATAGTATGGAAGCAATGAGCTCCGAGCAACTGGTGGGTCCACAAGGGAGGGAGGCTTGGGGGGGCTGCCAGTCCCTCACTGTAAAGGAGTACGAGTTAAAGTGCTATTTGACACTGGATCTACCATTTCACTTTTGAGGCCTGGGGTGCTTCCTGACAGTGAGAGTGCCAACTCAGACAGAAGTGCAGTTACAGACAGTCACGGGAGATCAAGTGGAAATATGGGGCAAAAAGCCACTATGTGAACCTGGGAGGCCTCAGATGCATGCATTATTTTTGGTTGGTGACTATTGGTGTGTCGTGCATTTTTGTCCTAGATTATTTGTCTGCTATAGGGGCTGTGGTAAATTTAAGTGCATGGACATCGTTATTCAACAATGTGAAACTGTTATTGGTGTGGTGGTGCAGCAGCAGGTCTACAGGTAGTTGAAAAGCCATAAGACACACACCAGCCAAGCATGCATTAGGAGCCCTATTGGGGAAAGATGTTGAGGACCAGCCAATACGCAAGTACGCTTGGGAACTACGCCAGCACCTGCTAGCCATCACCAGCTGGAAAAAGATCACCATAGCGAAGCCAGCGACCGCCAGAAGAGAGCCTATGACTCTCTCCCCAGGGGCAGCCACTCACACTCACATGGCTGTTTAATCCTCAGCAGCGGTGGGGTCAGTGCCCCAAACTACAATTTCCCTGTGCACTCAGGCCAGCCTGTAATCATGATCGGCTCACATCATACTGGCACCGCAGCACAGAGACACAGAGCACAAACCACGTTGCGGGTTGCCAGAGGCCCGGAAGCAGCCTTGTTAACTGAGGAGGACCCCTGAGAGAGGGATTTGTGAGGGATTAATTGTTCTTATGCTATGTGTTGTTGTTCTTTGTTCTGTTTTTGTGTTACAGGTTCGAGCTGTGTGGGTCTCTGAGATGGTTGACCCTTGGGGGAGGGCTATGTGGCAACCGCCATCAGGGCTGGAGGTGGATTGGCTGCTGTGAGTGAGTCGGAGAAGAGTTGTGGTCATTTCCCAGCATGTAATATGAGCAGTGTTTTTTCTAGCCTACCATAAGTGTGTTATGTGTTGCTGTATGTTGCCCCCTCCCCCTTTTCCTTATTATCTTGAGTCTAATTTCCCCCTTTTATTATGGTCAAAATAAATCAAATAAATTACTCTTAAAAAAGAGCTACAAGGGTACAAAATAGCTTCTTTCTACAACCCCTCCACACTGTTGCCACAATATGGATCTGTATTCAGTGTCTCTAAGGCCATCATTTCTGCCACACACTCTACAGTTGTGATTGTTCTGCTCACCTTCCAATTTTGATGTAAGCCCACTAACCCCAGCTAGAAACAAATATCACCTGTGATAAAATGCTAAATACCTATTCTATTAATCAGTGCATACAACTGAAGTATATTTTATAATCATATTTTAGTAGCATTAAGATATCCAATGAAACAAAACACACTAATATATAATCATTAAAAGTAAATATACTGCATACAGAGATTGTGAAAACATTTCCCAATATGCAAGGTCATTATAAAGACCTTTCTCAATATTTAAAATGCTTCTAACATAAATCCAATCTAATTAAGTTTTCATCATAATATAGCTAATATGCACATGATCAATCTATTAATCTAACTGCAGTAATATATCTTTAGTAGTATCAGATAATCAATTAATTCAGGTGTTTCATTGTCACCATGTCACAGGTGCATAAAATTAAGCATGTAGCCATGCAGTCTGCCTTTACAAACATTTGTGAAAGAATGGGTCATTTGATAGAGCTTACTGAATTTAAGTGTGGTACTGTAATAGGATGCCACCATTGCAACAAGTCAGTTTGTGAAATTTCTTCCCTGCTAGATATTCCACAATCAACTGTGAGTGGTATTATTGAAAAGTGGAAGCATTTAGGAACCACGGCAACTCAGCCATGGATTGGCAGACCATGTAAAGTTACATAGAAGGTCACTGACTGCTGAGGGGTATAGTGCATAATAGTCACCAATGCTATGCTCTCTTGGTAACTGCAGATTTCCAAATCTCTTCTGGCTTTAGCATGACCATAAAAGCTGTGCACCAGCTTCATGGCATGGGTTTCCATGGCTGCACGCAAGCCTTACATCACTAAGCATTATACTAAACGTCAAATGTGAGTGGTGTAAAGCACGTAGCCACTGGACTCTGAAACAATGGAAACATGTTCTGTGAAATGTTGACTCACACTTCTCCATCTGGTAGTCTGATGGACAAGTCTGGGTTTGGCAAATGCCAGTAGACCATTACCTGCCTGACTGCATTGTGCAAACTGTAAAATTTGGTGGAGGAGGGATAAACCTATTGGTTTGTTTTTCAGGGGTAAGCCTAGGCCTCTTAGTTCCAGTGAAAGGAAGTCTTAATGCATACCAAGACATTTTGAACAATTGTGTGCCTCCAACTTTGTGGGAACAGTCTGGGGAAGGCCCTTATCTCTTCCTAAATGACTGTACGCCAGTGTAAAAATCAAGGCCGATAAAGGCATGGTTGGGTGAGTTTGGTGTGGAAGAACTTGACTGGCCCACACAGAAACACTGTTCTCAACTCCAGTGAACATCTTTGGGGTTGAACTTGAATGGATATTGTGAGCCTCTTGTCCTACATCAGTGTCTCACCTCACAAATGCAATTCTGGATGAATGGGCATTATTCCCATAGACACACTCCAAAATATTGAAAGCCTTGTCAGAATAGTGGAAAGTGTTTTAGCTCCAAATAGGGGGGATCAACTCCGTATTAATGCCTATTAAAATGTTTTAGAATGGAGTGCCATTAAAAGGTCCTGAAGATATAATATGTAGCTGTCTGAATACTTTTGTCTATATAGTATACCTCAGCTATTGCTGCACATGACTTCCTCTAAAGTGGGAAGTCAGAGCTCAGTAATGTCATGCTCAACCTCCATGCATTCAAAGTACAGTATAAAATAGGAAAAACATGCACAACAGTTTGTTTTTTTGTTAGAAACAAGCTAGCCATCTGTAATGAGTGATGTATATTTACCTCCTCAAAACAATGATTCTTAATTGATGTTATACTGTAGATTCAACAATCTAATATTTTGACATGCTGACTGTATATTGTTGCTTTGTTTGCTGTGTGCACTGTCATGCTGATTTGATGTTACTGCCTAAAGTTGGAAGAACCTTTATTATTTTATTACTTTTATTTTGTCAGGCCTTCTCAGGCCAGCTCCAAAGCTCTTACCAGGTCCTCTTTCCTGTCTTTCTGATCAACGTCACCTGTTTCACATTATCTCCACTTCTCTCTCCCTATGTATACTGAATCATTCTGTGCGATGCACCTTCTGAGTTTACTCTGCCCAGCACCTTATCTTGCTTCCAGGCTTAACTATCCTTATCTAATGATCTTGTTCCTTTCCCCTCCCTTTACCTCTTTTTTCGGTTCTCCTGTCTCTGTTCTTTTTCCTATCGCCTTTTCAGTTCTCTGCTTGGCTCTTCACTTTATTTCCTTTCCTTTTTTCTTTATTTAGATCATTACTCCGCCTATCTTTTCATTCCATTCATTTCATTTTCATTCGCTATTTTGTGTTTGTTTCCCCCTGTGCTTTCTCGTCTTCTCTCAACACTCTCTCTGACACACACACACACACATACACACACACAACGTACACACACGCTCATGCCCACACACATGGAGACATCACAGAGCCAACTACCCCAGCCTTCCAACTAGAACAACGAGGGAAATTCTTAGGAGAGCTTCATTACCACCTGGAAGAAATAACCAAGGGACTCCAAGGACTCCAAGAGGGACAGGGTGTTCTGGAAGAGAGCTTACCTACCATTCTGGCCTGGGGGATGGGACAAGAGACCACTGTTCATATGAGGTCCTTGTCTCCCTTGGGGGGCCTTGCTGAGCTGGGACTTCCCATCTTGAAACCAGAGTTTTTGCTGCAATGTTCCCTATTCTTTTCCAGCAGGCCCCCCACCAATGATCAGTCCTGTGTGGCCTACGTCATCTCAACCTCCCTCTGGCAGGCTAGTGGTTCCAGTGTTACTAACTATGATATATTTATCTCTACTTTTAAGGCCATATTTGGCCAGCCATGACCAGAGTGCTCTGCAGGGGACCTCCTCTGATGCCTCACTCAAGGACAGAGATCCGTGGCAGAGTACACATTGGATTTTCACACCCTGGCTACAGGGAGCATTTGGAATGTAGTGGCACTAGTATCTCATTTCAAGGCAGGACGACACTCACATCTGCAAAAGGAGTTGCTGGTATGCAGAGACTTGGACCTGGATTTCGACGGAACTATTATTCTTGCCACACATTTTGGCCTGGCCTCTGCTATCTCACCATTCTGTCTGGATGCTACAGTTACCCTCTGAGACTGAGGGACCCCCCCCTCCACGAAACCTCAAGGCTCATGAGCAACGCATCCGAGAGGGCCTCTCTTTGTACTGTGGTTCCCATTTCCATCTCATCATGGCCTGTCCTGTCTGACCCCCACAACCCACCAACAGTCACGACAGAGGTGAGTCTCCAAGTTTCCTTATCCCATCTGTCCACCACCAAACTTGAGGTTTTGATACACCTGTCTAATCAGTGCTTTTCCTTTACAGCGCTGATGGATTCAGGGACCAAAGAGAATTTTTTTAGTTGAGAGATGAGCCAAGGAGACGAACATTCCCATAATCACTCTATCCCAACATCTTAGGTTGATGGGCATAGATGGACACCCCCTGGAAACAGGGTTTATCTCCAAATGTACCAAGCGCCTGAAACTGTGGAACTTCCACAAGAAGAGCAGGTTGTTTTATCTCATCCCCTCCCACACAGCCACCATGATACTTGGGCAACCCTGGCTACAAGAACACAATACAACTTTGGCCTGGAATCCATTCACTATGTCCTTCTGGCCCACTTTTTGTCAGATACACTGTCTAGAGTATCCCTGCCAATCCATCGACCTAGCTCAAGTGGGGTTGAAGTTACCTGCCCACCACGAATATGATTGCTCCATAGACCTCATGGAGGGTGCTAACATTCCTTGCACCATGCCATACCCCCTGTCGGTCTCAGAAACCCATGACAAGAAGCCTTGGACCAACAGTTCATCTACCCTTCTTGTTCCCCAGCCAGTGCTGGATTCTCCTTTGTTCCCAAGAAGGACGCCAACCGCTGTCTGTGCATGGACTATAGGGCCCTCAACAAAATCACAAAGAAGTATGCTTATCCACTACCTCCTAGTTCCCTCTGCTCTGAAACCTGTAATGCTCGAATCTCCTCCAAGTTTGACCTTAGAACCATATACGCCCTTACACATTAGAGAGGGGGATGAATGGAAGACTGCCTTTAGCACATCATCTGGCCATTATGAGTACCCAATGTTGCCATTCAGACTCTCTAATCCTCCATCTTTCTTCCAAGCCTTTGTCAATGATGTGCTTTGGGGGTTTCTGGGCTGCTGTGTATTCCTTTACATGGATGATGTCCTGGTTCACTCTGATTTCATCATACATCGTGAACACATTAAGCTGGTCCTCTCGAGGTTGTTGGCACATCAGCTAAAGGAGAAAAAGGTGAGGTCTTCCTATGCTTGTTGTTTGGTTGCTTGACAGAGACATAGACCATGCTAATGAACACCTAGATGCTGAGACTACTGACCTATGTCCCCAGAGCAAGAGGTTTGTTCCCCCTGAATTCCGCTCATGCCCCACAACCTGGGCACACACACGTCTTGGCTCAGGGCATCCCAGTGTCATGAGGACTGTTCTTAAACTGACAACTAAATACTGGTGGCAAGCCCTCACTGTGGATGTTCAGACGTTTGTGACCTCATGTGCTTCCTGTGCAACTCACAAGACCCCCAAGACGCTACCCGCCAGCAAACTCGTTCCCTTACCAGTACTTGAGCGCCCCTGTCCTCACATCTCGCAGGTCATGTTCTCAAGCTAATATGCACACAAAGAAGTCATGGAAGATGTCACTGAAGTGTGCTTGGCAGAGAAGATGTGTTCCCAGTGGCAAATGGTAGCTCCCCTCCTCTCACTTGTGAGGAGGTGCAACCTGGTACATCCATAAAAAGGATGTACAGTTGCATTATAGGCTGAACAGGTGATGTCTCAGACCCTTCTCGGTTTAGTGATGGCCACTTCACATTGACATAAATGGCCTCCTTGACATATCCTTCAAACTACCTGTCCTCTATGCCTAGGATATGCACCTCATGATCTGAAAACTGTGTAGATTGAGTCATGTCTAGAGGAGTCTGCTTGCCTGTGTTGGGACATGTCTCTATTAAGTGCTTGCCAAAGTTACTTCCTGTCCCAACTTTTACTAATGATGATGGTGTTTGGATGAACACTGCAATGTTGTATCATAATAGTTCAATAATATAGTAATAGTTCAGTGATTTTATTAAATATGTTTAAACAGTTTAACATCTAGATATAAAAACATCTTATAAAATGAACTTACATAGACAATCCCATGGTATTTAAAAATAAAAAAGAAAGGGATTTTCTTAATATATTTATTATCTGCTCACCTAAGAATAGGGCTTTATGAGTTAGTAGCTGCAAACTAACTTTTATGACGAAAATAAGTAGTCATGAAAGAAGAATAATATTAATTAAAAATCTATATTTAAGCCAATAAGTGCTTGATATTAATTTGTATTGTTATAGGTTGGTTTAGTCATATTTAAACAACAGAAATCTAAAAATTATTGATTTGAGAAACTGCCAGGTCAGATTTACAAGATATTGGCTGTGGCTGCTCTTGACATTGCCAAACATGTGATTCTTTCACTTACTCATCTTTATTGATTATGAAACTACAGGCAGATGGATTATAACCACTTTAGAAGAGTACAGCAATATGTTGTATTCCAAAAAATCAAGAAAATTTGAATTAGAGGACCATGTTTACTATGCAGAAATTAAAAATGCAACATGCCAGTTAAGTGCTGAGACATAAAGACATTTTATGATGTGCTAATGTGGACTTGACATGACTCAAAAAAGCAAACTTTCATGAAATCCAACCTAAGCTGTTCCACACTTGAAGAGGCTTTTAAGCCCTTTCAGTGCTCTATTTCACTCTGTCTTAATAGCCCAGAAGCATGCAGTAAGTGACTTTAAAGTGTGTATGAATTTTTAATTGAGAGCAAGCGCCTGTAATGCACAGGCATCTCTGTTGGGTTCTGTGGTTGAATCAGCTCTATGTGTATTTGGTGTATCTAGCCTACTATTAGTATTGTTTATAATGTTTTCATTATATAAGTTGAAATATATGAAATATATGGCATTATATGATATATTCATATTATTCACTTGACTTTATTTGATAAAAGTGGAATATTAAAGATGATTGATGTATTTTCATTTTTTTTTATTTAAAAGGAACTGCACAATGTATAGGGAGCTAGGGAACATGGGTATATCACTTTGCCGGAAGCAGCCACAATGGAAGGGAAAAGGAGTTTGCATGTGTTACGCAGATCTGTAACCTTTGTCGTCTCCGTAGACATTAAACCAATGTAGCATACAAAAATATAGCAACCCAAAAAGAGCTACAACTTTTCGTTCTCCATTGTTTTTTTTTTCAATCTTTAGCAAAGTTTATGATAGCTAATGAGTTAGGAGATCTTAACATTCATCATGAGAGATCAGAGCACTGTGCACAAGTTAACAAAGTTAAAAGAAGTTAAACAACAACCAAAACATACATTAAAAAGTCCAAATACATCACACAGAGCTCACAGACATTTCGTCACATTTATTTCAAAAGTTCCTACTGCATACAAAATTAGTTTGAACAGTGTTGTTTGATTTAGCATGCTAAATACAGCCAAGTGCTGTCTTGTACAACACAAACAATGTAATGAAGGTACGACCCTGATGCTTTCCACTGCTGATGGCATCCCAAATAGAGCCATTTTATCGACCGAGTTCCCTATGATGAGCGCTTGGGATTCTGTACCCTGTGTAGTGTGTAGTGTGCAAGGGTACGGCTTAGGGACCCTTGTGATCTGGATGCAGGCTAACGAGTAACATAACGTTCAATTTCAGAATGTTTGTGTTCACTGATGGTGTAGCTGGTTTGCATAATTAATCTGCGTTAAAATTTTTAGTGGCATTAATTTTTTTTTAATCATGATCAATTCTTCAATGTATTAGCACATAACACGTTAATTTAACAGCACTAATATTTTTGCATGGGTTAGTATGACTGTCTGCAATGGTGTATCCCATCTAGGGTGTAGCCCTGCCTTGCACCTTCAGTTCCCAGCCTGTTGGTCAGCCATGATCCTGAAAAGGAGTTGAGGAAGATGAATGAATTATTAAATTCTGTTTGTATGTATTCTCCTGCCAAGTTGTTCCTTTTAATGTGTCAAAGCAATTGTTTCAGTTGCTCAGGAAGAACATATACATAAACATTTCCATTCATTACTTGAATTGTTTCCATTTGGCAGTAGATTAAATCCTCCATGTTTCAGGTTCAGCACTGCATAGATGTCAACCCAGCAGACATACATCATGAAATACTAATACTTGTTCCATAAATTATTAATGTGAAATAATGATACTGGCTTTAGCAAAATGTAATAACCTATACCTAGTTAGCTGTATGTTGGAATACCAAAATGATACCATTGCTGTTCTTGTAATGGTGAATTAAAGATTCAGTATCATCTTAGAGTTTTCCATTCTAGATTTTCCTCTAAGAATTGTACATAAATTTTGTCAGAATCAGCCAATTCTAACATTTTTTTGGATTTATGATTCCAAGATTAATGTTCTTTGATATTAAGTCCATCACTGTATAGTGATATCAGTCGTCATCTTTAAGACAACCAACTAAAACCCCCACTATTTTCAAAGCTTATGTCCAGGACCCTACAAAATAAATCCTACTATCTTCAGAGTTTATCACTGTGGCAGCAGGGATGTGATCAAGCACTGTGCTAGTAACAGGAGACCAAGTCAGAAGAGGCAAAAAAGGTAAGCACCTGCACCTGTTGAGTAATTGCCCTAAATGATTCCCTTTGTGTGTAGAGAGCTGCAAATGAGAAAGCTGATAAGGAGCCAAGAGCAAGTTCAAGTTCTAGGCTGAAAAGCATTGTTTACGTTTGTGAATAAAGCCCTGCACCTTTCTCACCCCAAAACACCCATCTCATTACTTTCTTACACTGTTGCCGAAACCCAACAGAAATTCTTCCTGGAGCTTTTCAAGTGGGCTGCGGAGGCGCCTTCTACCACTCCTGTCAAAGGAGGCACAGCTCACTGCATATCAGCTGCCAGACACCAGCATGCTGGAGTACCTGATCCTCCAGCAGGCCATCATCCAGCGGGTTGGCTGGTCTCCAGAGCTCCAGAGTCTACCACTGACCTATGTCTACATCGATCCTTGCATGGGACTAGGGTGTCAAGGGGGTCATCAAGCAGGTGGTACTGGAGCATTTCATCGCCAAGCTGCCAGCAGAAACATCAGAATGGTGTGCCAGTACCATCCGCTGGTGGAGGATCATGTGTCAGCATTTCTGAATGAATCCCCCACTGTCTCAGGGGAGAAAAGCATAGTGTTGAGGCAGCAGTCCCCACCTCTCCCATCCACGAATTCTGGGAATGAATTGGCCCAGGTTTAATAGATTATTAAAAAGAATTTGAGCAGATGGGTCCTGCATGGTCACAGCGCAGCATAGGATAGGTGCAGTGATGAAGGAGTATGCGGAGTCTCCTTTGTCAGACTTCCATGGAGGCAGAGGCAGGGGAACAGACACACAATGAGACACTCCATCACGCCTTTGACCAAGTGAGAGTAATCAGTAGTCAAAAGGTTTTCCGCAATGCTGCACTATCCTTCCTATACTTTGTGATCATTAAAGATAAGGCTATATAGAGTGATGCAGAACACTCATACACAGGAAATTTCCACCAAGTTGTTGGTAATCCTATGGTGGGACATTTAGGACAGGACAAAACACTTTTCCAACTCATGGTCTGCTTCTATTGGCCAGGATGTTTGATGCCTATCCCATGCCCTGAATTAACAAACTGTGCACTCGTTGTTATTCGACACTGGACCAAGGGATATTGGCAGATACCCTTGACCGCTGTACCCCCCCAAAAAATGGCCTTCTCCACACCTTTGGTTTACATCAATTTGTGACACTTCTGTTCAGGTTTTTTGGGGCTCATGCAACATTCGATGGCATAAGTGCATGACTTTTTTTTTTAGTAATGACTTGCCAAGACATCTTTGAGGTGGGCAGGGCTCACAGCACAAATGGATGGGTGGTGCTGATATCTGGGACAAAAAGGAAGTGAAGCAATTCTTGGGGCTGGCTGGCTATTATTGTCAATTCATACCAGATTATTCAGACATCACCAGCCCCCTGACTGACCTCACTGGAACCAGTGGACAGGGCAGTGCCAGCAGGCTTTTAACCAAATAAAAGCAGAACTTGTGGTGAACCTCTTTTGCACTCTCCTGACATCTCTCCCCCCTTTGCCGGTCTGTGGATCACCTCAAATTTGAAAGGTTGGATCACCTGCACCTATTGAGTAATTGCCTAATTGGTTCCCTTTGTGTGTGTATGTGTGTGAGTGTGTACAGAAGGCTTAAATACGAGTGCAGGTGAGGGAGAGAGAGCTAGAGCTGTGATGAGAGAGCTGAGACGGAGCCAAGAGCATGTTCAAGTTCAAAGCTGAAACGCACTGTTTACATTTGTGAATATGCCTTTAAGTTTCCTCAAACCAGCCTCTCGTCTCATAATTTTCTTACAATCACCCTCTGTTGTAAGATGTTTGAACCTCTCTGTTCAAGGATGACCCCTCTTTCCTCAGAAGAGGAATTAAACACACATTTGTCCCAGTATTAACTACTCACATATAACTAAAGTGTTGTCTATAATATTTCTTCATTTTATTTTCTTAGAATGAAAAAGTAGTAATCTATGTTTTCTATATTATTGCTTTTCTGTATTATTGCTGTATTGCCATACATCTATAACAACCAATTCTTAATGACACTAATCACAGTGATTCATATAAAGTAATTTTACAGGCAAGTGTATTAGGGCCTTTACTGGTGGCCAACAGTAGAGCAAACTAAACCTTTGCAAAGTAGATACAAGAAACTGTAGAGAGCCTGAAACCCTCCTTCCAGACACAACTAAAACTATCTTTTCGAATCAGAGCATTTGCCCACCTGGAGCTGCTGAGAGTGCATGAAGTCATGCCAACATCCTTCACCATGTTGACCGTGGCATGCAATGGAAGAGCCCTCCATCACTGTGCTATCCAACTGTAAGAAGCGACTGGCTGAGGAAACAATTTCTACATTTACATTTATGGCATTTGGCAGACGCCCTTATCCAGAGCGACTTACATCTTATTTTACACAACTGAGCAGTTGAGGGTTAAGGGCCTTGCTCAGGGGCCCAGCAGTGACTGTGGTGGGATTCGAACTCACGACCTTTGGGTCCGTAGTCCTACTTCTTATCCACTGAGCTACACTACTCTGCTCCTCTGATGTCCTCTCACTGGTCTGATTTCAATGCTGCAAGGCAACTAGAATTCTTCTGAGCAGCACCAACACAAACAGGCAAGGCTTCCTCTTCTTATGGCTTAGTGTAGGTGTTTTCAGGTTCTGTAAATTACCTAAATAGCATTGATATACCCCCATGCTTGATTCCTTAGCATAACTTGTAATAGTTTGTTTTTTAGTATCCATCATACAAATTCACCCTGAATTTGGGGCAGTCTAGTGTGTATAACATAGGAACGCCAAGCTTCTCTCACTTACTACTGGTTATAAGTGTATAACCTGTGATCCAAAAGAAATCTTTTTAATTGAAAGCTATTTTCTTCCGATTTCAATCTGATCGATTTCAAAAAAGACCTCCCCACCTCTCTTATGGTTGAGCTACATATGCAACGCCCGAGACATCAGATACAGGATACAAGACACTCCTGCTGAGGATGGCCCCGCATGGACGGTCTGATGATCACCATGAGGGGCAGCCTAATGTTGCTCTTGGAAGCCGTGAACTTCACTCAAGGTTTCTTCCTTTTATCATTGAGGGAGTTTTTCCTTGCCACCATCGCCAACGGCTTGCTCATTAGGGATAGCTGTTGGGGACAAGGCCTATAGTCCACGTCCTTATTTCTTGTCTTTGTAAAGCTGCTTTGAGGCAATGTCCATTGTTAAAAGCACTTTAGAAATAAAATTGAAGTGAAGTGAATATTTAATGTTCAAACAGATAAACTTTACTGTTTTTTGCAAATATTCACTCATTTGAATTTGACACCTGCAACACATTCCAAAACAGTTGGGACAGGGGCAGGTTTACCATTGTGTTACATCACCTTTCCAACACAAAATAAGTGTTTGGGAACTAAGGAAACACTTATTGTTGAATGTTTGTAGGTGGAATTCTTTCCAATTCTTGCTTGATGTACAACTTCAGTTGCTCAACAGTCCAGGGTCTCCATTGTCATAATGCACCACACATTTTCAATGGGGGACAGGTCTGGACTGCAGGCAGGTCAGTCTAGTACCCGCACTCTTTAACTATGAAGCCACACTGTTCTAACGCATGCAGAATGTAGCTTGGCATTGTCTTGTTGAAAAAAGCAGGGACGTCCCTGAAAAAGACGTTGCTTGGATGGCAGCATATGTTGCTCCAAACCTGTATGTACCTTTCAGCATTAATGGTTCCTTCACAGATCTGCAAGTTACCCATGCCATGGGCACTAACACACCCCCCATACCATCAGAGATGCTGGCTTTTGAACTTTGCACTGATAATCTGGACAGTCCCTTTCCACTGTGGCCTGGAGGACACAACATCCATGATTTCCAATAATAATTTGAAATGTGGACTCATCAGACAATTTTCCATTTTGCGTCAGTCCTCAGATGACCTTTTTAGACCTTTTTAATTAACTGATTCAATGTTGTTCATTGTCAAATCCATGGTATCAGTTCATTCATTCATTCATTTTCTTAACCGCTTAATCCTTTTCATGGTCACAGGAGAGCCGTTGCCGTAGGCCGGCAGCTTAGGGCGCAAGACAGGAACAACCCTAGACAGGGCGCCAATAGGGCATACACACACTCACACACTAGGGCCACTTTAGAGACATCAATTAACATGCATTTCTTTGGACTGTGGGAGGAAACCCACATGGACACGGGGAGGACATGCAGACTCCACACAGAAAGGACCCAGATCGCCCCACCCGGGGATCGAACCCGGGACCTTCTTGCTGTGAGGCGACGGTGCTACCCACCAAGCCACCATGTCGCCCATGGTATCAGTTGTTTATTCAAATTGTGATTAGCGTTTTAATGACTGTTATTTTAGATGTGTTACCTAAGTTAGTGGGAAATATTGAACGTACCAATAAATAATAATTTTTTAGACATTTAACACACATTTACAAGTCATGGATGTATTACTAAACAGGGAACCCATAACATACTGTCAGCCTCAATGAGTTGTAGAGCAGATTGACTGCTTCAGAGGATTTGGGGCAGAGTCCTAGCCATCTTCTAGCATGCATCAGGGTTTTCTGGTGTCTTCTCCCATTTTATGTTTAGTTTTTTCAGTCTCCTCATAAAGCATTCTCTAAAAAGACCAAAAAGGTTGGAAAATGGTTTCCTTCTACAACCCCTCTGCACCATCGTCACATTGGTGTCAGAAGTGGAGATGTCTGGAATGTCTGGATGTCAGCTTACCTATGAAATCCAGGCATTTACGAGCGAATGACAGAAAAGGAGGCAGCAGAAAGCTGAATCCCAAATTGAGGTGGATGGTTCCAATACGGCGAGGTGGACCACAAGACCTGGTGAAGGGAGACTACACACCACTGAGAACCGCACCGACAACTCCATCAAACCAGTGGCAGAGAATTGCAGAAAGCATGACATCAGCAGATAGAGAGATGATGGCTGGGGAGCAGCGATCCGGATTCCGCTCTACAGAGAAGGAGTGTGGGAGCCATTTCACATGCAGCTATGCATGGTGGCCAGCTTCTATAGATGGTCAGCTGTGGAAACAGGAATGCAGCTCTGCTCTGTGCTGGAAAGAGCACTAGCACTAGCCCACTTCATGAACGGAGGAGGAACTAAAACAGCAAGTACAGCTTTCCGCTGCCAAAGAGGTGGAGCACATTGAGCTCATTCTGGAGAAGTGCGCTTCAACTAGAGTTGCATGTTGTTTTGCATAGGATAAGCACAGAACACTGAGCAGCCAGCAAGCCCACGAGTCATGTGCTGGTGCTGCAGGAAGCATGGACATCAAGCAGCACAGTGCTGTGAGCCTGAGCCAGTGGGGAAATGACAGTGGGGCTGCCCAGTGATAGACCAGCAGCCCCCTAGGCCTTCCTCCCTCGTGCATATAGCTTATTCCCACTATTGATTATGAATTTGTTATCAGTTATCACTTTTGTGGCCTGGCGTGCTTCCTGACAGTGAGAGTGCTGACTTGGTTGACAGGCAGCCTACAGAGGTGCAGTTACGGACAGTCATGGGAGCTCAAGTGGATATGTGGGGCGAAAAAGCATCTGTGTGTGAACCGGGGAGGCCTTGAGCACATGCATGTCTATTGGTTCGCCCCTATTGGTGAGTCATGCATTTTCGGCCTAGGTTATTTGTCTGCTATGGGGGTCATGTTAGACTGAAGTGCACAGACATTGGTTATTGGCAACATAAAACTGTTGTTGGCTAAGGCAGGCTGTGGCAGTGCAGCAGCAGAGTCCCGGGGCTACCAGGAGGTCTCCTCCAAGCAACAGAAGAGCTGAACACGCAGCACCAGGGGTAGTTTGTGGAGATTGGGGGTCCAGTGGTGGGATGAGATTACCACAGTTCTCTTGAGGTGACGCCGGCATCAGGGAGGAGCTGAACACGTGCTAGCCAACATTCCCAAAAAATGCTGCATTGTTTACTTGGTTGATGTGCTGGTTCATGCGCCTCACTTTGAAGAGGCGCTAGCTAATGTGGAGCAAGAGTTCCCAGCAATCAGAGTGGGAAACTAACATTTACATCCAGGCAAGTGCAAGTTATTACAATGTTGAGTAGACTTTCCATGTCAGTGACACTGGAGTCTAGATAAAGTGCAAGCAGTGCACAAATGGCCTACACCTTGTGACACAAGTAAGCTCTGGAGCTTCCTTGGGCTGGCGTCATACTATCACCAATTCATGCAGGGCTTTGTACATGCAGCTGCCCCGCTGCATCTACTGACAGCAAAAGGTACAGGGATGAAGCCACAAAGCACGTGTTTACCACCATTCGCAAGAGCCTCTGCAGAACACTGCTGTTGGCGTTCCCTCGGCCAGGGGACATGGTTGTAGTGGACACCGATGCGAGTGATTGGAGCATTGGAGCAGTGCTTTCCCACATTCAAGATGGGATGGAGAAGGTAATTGCTTTCTACAGCCATTGCCTTAGCAGGCGAGAGCACAACTACTTTGTTACTTGCAGCAAACTGTTAGCTGTGGTGGCTGCACTGCAGCACTTCCAGCTCCTTACCAACCACACTTCACTAACAATTCAAAGAGCCAGAGGGCCAAGTGACGAGGTGGCTCCAGGAGTTTCGATTTGCCATCCAGCACCGTGCCAGCAGGCTCCATGGTAATGCCAACACACTCTTACACCATCCCTGTGAAGCTGAGGAGTGCACACACTGTGTGCAGCTAGAGGATACTCTGTAGATAGAGTAGATAGAGCAGCCGTGGGCTTGTGGTTAAGAAACCCACCTTGTGAACATAAGCCTGTGAGCAAGGCACCTAACCCCCAACTGCTCCCTGGGTAATGTGTAACCACCCCAGGCTAATGTGTCCTCACTTCACCAATGTGTGTAAATTTGTGTTTCACTGCACTAGGGATGAGATTACCACAATTCTCTTGAGGTGACGCAAGCATCGGTGGAGGAGCTGAATACGTGCTAACCAACATTCCCAAAAACCGCTGCATTGTTTACTTGGTTGATGTGCTGGTTCACGCACCTCGCTTTGAAGAGGCGCTAGCTAATGTGGAGCAAGCAAACAGAGAGGCATACTTACATTTACATCCAGACAAGTGCAAGTTGTTACAATGTCGAGTAGACTTTACATGTTGTCAGTGACACTGGAGTCAAGACCGATCCAGATAAAGTGCGAGCAGTGCGCAAATGGCCTACACAGGCTTCTAAGAACAGCCGGGGGACAACAGAGGGTGACACCACACTGGCAGAGGGGCTGAACGTCTTCTTTGCTTCCTCATGCTTTGAGGAGCCGCAGGAAAACGTGTTATTGCACCCAACAGTCAGCAGTAACAGCGTTTTTACCCTCACTCTGGATGAGGATGGGGTGAGGCGCACGCTAAAGTCCATCAATCCAAAAAAGGCTACAGGCCCTGATGTTGTCACCGGGCGTGTGCTGAAGGACTGTGCTGATCAACTTGCTAAGATTCTCACAAAGATCTTTAACAGGTCACTTTCACAGATGATCATTCCAGCCTGTTTAAAATCCTCAACTATGGTTCCGCTACTGAAAAAAATCACAGATCACTAGCCTTAATGACTACCGGCCAGTTGCTCTAACCCCGGTGCAACTGGCCGCATCAGTTTGCATATAGGGCAGGCAGGTCCACAGAGGATTACAAGTCTATCAGGTGTTTTTTATTATGTTTCTTATTATTTGTATTTTCTATTAAAATGTTTTATCGCATTTTATCTGAGTAGCCTATAATTTGCTGCACTTTTCTTTATCAGAACAATGTCTGGAATGACCCATTTCCCCCAGTATATCAGAAGGAAATATAACCAACAGAAGGCACTATAACCAACATGTAGCATTTGCCACACTCCTACCTATTGACACCTGTTCTTCCACAGAATTAATTAATTCACCTATTCAAGTCCTCACTTCCATTATTTCAAACCTGCCCATTTCAATTAATTGTTCAATTACTCAGAATGAGCAGCATGCATGTCCTAATTGTTGGGTCTGTTTTTTCTATTACTCTACTACACTTACAAGTACATTTTTGCTATGTATATCACTTAATATCACTTCTACCAAAAACAGTGATTTATCAGGTTAATGATGTTGGACTGCTATTTTTTCTATCTTTTCCTGTTTCTTTTTCACTAAGCCATGTAGCTTATATATTACATCTTATATATGGTCACTTAATCAATGTTATGGTTAAGAATGTAGAAACTGACATGCTTTCTTAATTACTACTCTCATTCAATGGTCATACTAATGTAGTAGGATGAGCAATGTTGTATGTGTGGGGTTTATCATGTTTTCCTAATAATCATGTTTCATTAATTCTAAGCAAGTGTATTAGAGAAGTATTCATGGATTGTAGAATAATAAATTTGCCTATATAATCTATGTTTCCATTTTCTGTATTTCTCTCTGTCATGTTTTATTAACCACATATAAGAAACATAATGCAAATTGCTTAGAATGACAAAATGATGTAAAAGTATTTCTTCCCTTTTAAGGGACTAGTTAAATAACCCTAACACACACTAGAGAGTCAAGTCAAGAGGAGTCGAGAGCAACAGGAAGAAAAGTACAGGAGGTCAGGGCAGTTCAGGTCAGCCTGCTAGAAGCTGAGAAGAAACTTCAAAGTTTAACCTGGTTTCAGACAAAGCTTCTCATTGTTCGTAACTGCAGTTTTTTTTATTGTTGTTTTGTGTTTTGCATTCAAGTTGTTCTCATTTATTTTAGTCTGCTCACTGCGTATACTGTTTATTTGCTGGCCATGTCTATTCACACAAGA
>JAOVVG010000051.1:15836484-15856788 GCA_028566375.1 Leptodoras nelsoni | reverse complement strand
TATATAAAAAGGAAGACTCATTTTACTAATGGGACCTAAAAGGGTTCTATCAACAACAACTTTGATCTAAGGAGCTGTTAGAGTTCCATTTGTGGGAAGTAAATTCATCTATACTTTGATCAGATATTTATAATTGTATCAACTGGATTTTTTTTGGTTGCTTCTCCTTCAGTGGTAGCTCAGTGGTTAAGACATTGGCTTTCTGATTAGAAGGTTGTGAGTTCGAATCCCAGCACCACCAAGCTGCCAACTGTTGGGTTCTTGAGCAAGGCCCTTAAACTTCAACTGCTCAGTTGTATAAATGTATAAATACAAGTCAGTCTGGATAAGTTTGTCTGTCAAATGCCATAAATCTAAATCTAAAACTCTTATTGCAGTTATTGTATACTCATTCTGCTGTCACTTCCTGCATTTTGTTTATTTGTTTATTAGTTTTTAACACCATAACAGTATCAGTGGCTATTCATGACAAGAACAAGGTTACAGTGAAAGTTTTTCTATCAGTACACAAGTTCAACTTCAAACACAATCAGGGGCAATTTTGTATGTTCTACTGAGCTAACTTGCATGTCATTGGACTGTGGGATGAAACTGGAGTACCCAGAGTAAACCCATGTGGTCATGGGGAAGATCTAGACTGCTCCCACCTGAGATCAAACCCAGGACCTTCTTGCAGTAAGGCAACAGTGCTAGCTACCGAGTCACAGTGCTGCACGACATCCTGCATATTTATGGTATCCTGCTGCTTGATGTTTATAGTTTGCACACACATCCAACTCACATTTGTATGACAGCAGATGTTTCTCAAGGCTGAGCCAACTAACAATGAAAGAATACTTACTAAAAGCCTTCCCATTCACACACCCAGTTAGGTGTGCTGCTTACAGCTAATGTTTGTTGGGAAGTAGGTATTGTTTGTTCAAGGCCACTTGACAAACCATGACTTTTGATTGGTCATTGGGACAAGGACAAAGGAACAAAAGACAATAAAGAAATTCAGATTTAGCATAAAATGTCTGCTAGTCAGATCTAATGGGTGTGTTCTAGATGATGAAATGGGCAAACCTTTGTGTAAAAATGTTTTTTTTATATATATATCTTTATGCATCATTTGAAGCCCTTATCAATCCACACTAAGGATTTCTCCTTTATTTTCTTATTAGTAGATATTCCACTTTAGCCACTTTCTTCAAATATTTACTTTGACTTCATTCTTGCTTGTCTGATTTTTTACTTGTACATCAGATTGCAGGTTTTAATGATTTTGTAAACAAACCCTGCTGTACATCCACAAGGCATCCACAAGCAAATGTCTGCTATTAAAAATGTTATGTCATGAGAAGCCAATTCTAACAACATGCAAAACTGATAACAATTAAGCATACAAACATTGCAAAATCTATTCAGAATTCCACTGTAAAGATATTTAGCAACCCATAAAATATCATCAGCAATAATACTAAATAGTAACAAAGGTAATTTTCAATGAAATTATTGCAATTATAGTATAATGATATTCTGGTGAACTACCTCCAAGGCTCTAAATACAAATATACCCGAATTAAAAACAAACTATATACAGATGTAATACTTTGTGACCCATTCATCTGTGTCTGTGTGCAATGTCTAAGAAGCTATGTAATCATAAAATCTTAATAGCTTAATCTTAATAGCTACTGCTCACTTCAGCGGACTACAGGGAGTACACAAGTGGAAAAACTGGCCATATAAACAAAATAATCTTAACTCCTTAAACCCAGGCTCTGTGAGCCAGTCAAAATTTTTTCCACTATATATCAAATCAGTTTCACTATACTGCATAATATGTTTCAACACCAACTACTATATACACAACGACTTTAAGGGTTTTTGGAAATGTCCACATGTTCATAATATATTTGGTTCAATGTACACAATAAAATGTCATACACCACCATACACACACACACACACACACACATATATATATATATATATACACACATATATATACATATATATATATATATACACATATATATACATATATATATATAAGCAAGAGAAGAGAACTACAATTTAACAGTCTGAAGCTGAACCAAAAAGGCTGTAAGCTATTAAAGATCTGGATCCAGTTTAAGCCTAACCTTCCATTCAAAGCAGAATATAGTCCAGAATGAGGTTTATGTTTATTTTTAAATGTAGTAATTTGTAGTTGTAAGGAGTTTCAGTAACATCTGTTTAGGAAAAAAAAATGGGGAGAAAGAGCTAGAAAGAGAAAAGGAGTGATAAGCAAAAAATAAAACAGGAAAAAACAGGAAAATTAAAAAGGGTAGTTCAGGAAACCATGGTGTACAAGCACGCAAACGCTGCACGTTTTGTGAGGCTTTGCCAGTCTCACTTAAAAAAGAATAGAAACAGAAATCCAGAGAATAGAAGAGCATGTATTTAGTATTTAGACTTAAGACTAAAGGTAAAGAGAACACTTCCGTGTGCCTGGGCCAGCTATCACACTCCGAGAGGTTGGATTTCCCAGATCATTCTTACCTGAAGAAGGTCCAAACAAAAGTTCTTGCCTCTCCTTGTCTGGGTTTTCACCATTGTAGTTGGAATCTGAAGCATTGCAATCCTCCACTGGCACCACAGTGAAATTGGTGGGCATGTTTCTTCACAACATGTGCTCCTTATGTCTGTGAAATCAATCCTGTCCTTGTTTCTAACTCTTTCTCTCCTGCTCGCTCTCCCGTACACACAAACACACACCCACACTCCTTTCCAGGTCGCGTCACAAAAGTTTTACGCTCTTCACTGCTCAGAACCCATGTGATCTATTCCATCATATAAGGAGCACCGCCCAACTCTTCCCTCCCCCTTCCATCCATCTTGGCAATTGACTTCCAAGCAGTTCACATTCAGTTGACATGGTGTCCTCTAGTGTTGGAACATGTGTATAGTTGGACAGTTGCATACAAAACTGTGTTGCATGGCCAGGCAAGAATAAAAAAACACACATATAGCTTTTCTTTATTTCATTCTTTAATTCAGTTCTTTGCCACTTGTGTTCAATGTTAGTTTAACACTTCCTTTGTGGTCTGTTGAGTTCTAATTTATATTGGGAGGTAACAATAAATGCTGGCACTTCCAGCTGTCTGTTATACTTTAACTCTGACATTCCCAGCACAGTGTTGCTGGGTGGTGTTTCCTGCTTCTGCTAGTGGTATTTTGATTGGTCCTGAGAGGAATTATAGCGAGGTGGTGGCTTGTGGTGTCTGGGAGGGCATGCAAGTTAAGAGGCCAGAACAAAAGCACATTCTTACAACTACCCCCACCCAAATGCTCCCTCTCTTTCTCTCTTTCTCTCTCACTCTCACACACACACATACATACAAACAACCATTCAGAATAACAGTGCAGCTTTTATTCACTAAAATCGAAAAGTGGACTAGTAAATCATTTCACAGCTATACTGTGAGCTTCTTTCCCACAAAATTTTATCTTTCCATCAAGGAATATATAGACTAAGCAGATTCAAAATATTTTATAGGGAAGTTCACATCAAGAAGCATTTTGTGCAAATGCACTTTTCCTCTGCCCTGTGGCTCAAAGGGTGTTCGGACTGATAACAGAACAGTAAAATCAGTCATATAATGATGGCTGGGGTGGACAAAAAAATGTAGCATGGCTGCATTAGACACAAGACAAACAAAATACTTGCAATAACAGCACAAATGTTTTTAAATCAAAAGAATTTAAATGAGGAAACTGATGTGTGAATCAGCAGATTAAAAATAACTCCTGCTATTTAAAATCAATCAGTACTTTCTCTCATTATCCAAGCTGACTTCTGGGTCATGGTGGGTGCTGGAGCCTATCCCAGTGCTAACTGGGTTGAACACAGGGAAATATGCTGGACAGGTCACTAGTTTTTTTCACTATTTAATTTAATCCCCAATTCACTTGGCTGCATCTATGTGGACTGTGGATGAAGCCCAAGCAGATAAACTAGAAACCACACATGCAAGGAACCCTAGTCATCTAGCTGGGGACTTGGATGTGGGTGATTCTTGGTATAAGGTGAACAGCACTACCCACAGTGCCACAGTGCTGCCCTACTTGAGCTTGAAGGGGACATATGAAAAATTCATTTTTTTGTACACATACAGTTTGGTCTCTGGAGTGCCTACCAACATGCAACTTTTGAAATATGAAAACACAGTCAGTTCTTTGTATGCTGCCAAAACATGGGATCAAGCTTTCTGTTCAAAACCTGTATATATTATGTCACTAAATATATACACCTACTGTGTGATTATCTCCACACACAACTTGAGAGAGGGACACTGTTTGTTTTTATTTCTCTCATACTAAGGAAAATGGGTAGGAAATGCACTGTTGTCAGTTGTACAGACCACATCAGACACCAGACTCCATGGCAGAAGAGCTGAGTTCATATATTTTATTTGTGATGGCAATGTCCCAGCTACAGTCTGCAAATATGTGTTAGTGTGTGCTAAAAACTCTGAGGCTGATTGTTTTTCCAATTTGGGTCACTATAACGTGGGACTGGCAATGAGATTTTTCCTAAAAGATGAATCAATACAAACTGTCCATCACAAAACTGCAGACAAGATAAATGTAAGTGTATAAAAAAATGTGCTGTGTGTTTTTTACTAAAAGCTGATTTATTAATAGATGTAATATTCTGTAACATTATTGCCATTACTTGCTGCACTTCAATTGACTATTGAGTTCAATTTCACTAGCCACACCCAGGCATGATTACTGCCAGACTTGTTGAATCTAAACATCACTTAAATACACTCACCAGACACTTCATTAGGTTCACTTGTTCAACTGCTCTGTAACACACAAATATCTAATCAGCCAATCACATGGAAACAACCCAATGTATTTAGGCATGCAGACATGGTCATGATGACCTGATGAACTTCAAACTAAGCATCAGAAAAATCTTTGGGGAAAAAAACTGATTTAAGTGACTTTGAACACAGCATGATGGTTGGCACTAGAGATTTTCATGCACAAACATCACTAGGGTTTACAGAGAATGGTCCAAAAAAGAGAAAATATCCAGTGAGCAGCAGTTCTCTGGGGGAAAATGCCTTGTTGATTCTGGATGTTAGAGCAGAATGGCCAGAATGGTTCAAGCTGATAGAAGGGCAACAGTAACTCAAATATCCACTCATTACAACCAAGGTATGCAAAAGACCATCTCTGAATGCACAATGCTTTGAACCTTGAAGCAGATGGGCTACAGTAGCAGAAGTGCCACTCCTCAGCTAAGAACAGGTAAATAAGGCTACTATTCATACAGGAGTGGAAATCATTGCCTGGTCTAAGCCTTGATTTTTGCTGTGACATTCAAATGGTAGGGTCAGGTTTTATTGTAAACAACATAAAAAGCATACCTTGTATCAATGGGTCAGGCTGGTGGTGGTAATGTAATATTTTCTTGGCACAATTTAGTCCCCTTAATACCAAGTGAGCATCATTTAAATGTTACAGGTGTATTGTTTCTGACCTTGTCCATTCCTTTATGACCACAGTGTACCCATCTGCTGATGGGTGCTTCCAGCAGGATAATGCGCCATGTCACAAAGCTCAAATCATCTCAAACTGGTTTATTGAACATGACAATGAGTCACTTTCTGATTTCTGATCCCCTTCCCTTTACTCAAATGGCCTCCCCATTAACCAGATCTCAGTATAACAGAGTGCCTTTGAGATGTAGTGGAACCTGAGATTTGCATCTTGGATGTGCAGCTGACAAATCTGCAGCAACAGCATGATTCTATCATATCAATATGGACCAGATTCTCTGAGAAATATTTCCAGAACCTTGTTCTGTCCATTCCACAAAGAATTAAGCCAGTTCTGAAGGCAAAAGGGTGTCCAAACCAGTACTAGCAAGGTGTACTCAATGAAGTGCCTGGTGATGTGAAGCTGGTTAAAAGGCTTCAAAAAGCAGCACATGACACCACATTCCACAGAGATTCAAAACAACACAGATGCTAAACAAAGTCATTAAAACACTGTTGACCAAAAAGAACACAAAGGCTCATCTGACATTTGCCAAATTGACTTTAGTTTTTTCATATATTACTCACATGAATTGTTGGCCTGAGTTACTTTTTAGGCATGACATTTTTCTATTGTTGATTTTCATATATTACCTACTCAGCATTTGAGAGAAAGCCTGGTGAGAAACCACGGATTAATCGACTGTGAAATCGCTACAGGTCTAGTGGGAAAGTGACGAGTGAGGACAGTTCATTGGTGGAAATGTAATGGATTAGACGCAGCTTTGAGCTCCACTTCACACTCTAAACAGCTGCTCATGCGTTTCGCAAGCAGTCACAGTTTACACAAGTGGAGAAAAACTGACCAGACTCACTTCTTATTCCTGAACCTGGAATAAATCTGACATTCAAGGAGCTGAACTGTAGCATGGAGCATCATGCCAGTACGGAGGGGACACGTCGCGCCTCAAAACACCTTCCTGGACACAATCATCCGCAAATTTGAGGGCCAAAGTAAGATTACGACACTATGAAAGTCAGTGTTAGTGGTGGTGTGTGTGTGTGTGTGTGTGAGAGAGTTTGTGTGTGTTTTCAGGCTACTGTAATGTATACTTTTTACAGTTTTTCAACAGTATAATTTAGTCCTTGTATTTCAAAATGATTACATTATATTAAAAGTACAAGAATAAACTGTTTATTAAAATGTGGCATGTGATTTAACAAAAATAGAATACATTAAATATCTGTTTTAATAGCTTTTAGATGAGACTTTTAACAAAACTAACCATAAAAATACAGTATTCTTTACTGAAAAAAAGTAGCAGCATTTTCTGTAATTTATATGAGATATGAGTGCAGTTAACCTACATTTAACAAAATAAAATGCTTTTATTTGAGCGGTTTATTCATTTATTTAAATAAAAAAATAAATTTGACAGATGTTTTTTCCACAACATTTATTCAATTATCTCTGACAGTTCATTTAAACTCTGGCTTTTGTAATATAATACTGTATATATAATGTAATATTGTAATGGTTTTTGTTAGGGTTAATGCATTATAGTACCTCTAATGGCAAAAGCAACAGCTAATAAATGGGCAGTTAAGGGAACAGCCTTGTGAATAGAAGGTTACTGGTTTGATTCCGATAAAGACACGACAGAAGCACATATGAGCAACATGAGAGATCGACACCCAAGTTCTCACATTAAATAAGCTTTCTTTTTAATTTCCTTATTTTATTTTAATTGCTTTTTAATTTTAGATGTTAAACACGGTAAAGATAATTACTGCCTTTTACTGTTTTTAGCTGTTTCTGGTGCCACAGCTGTCCAGAAATGACCCTTTTGTACACTTTTTATTTGCAGATTATGGTACAGATACAAAATAAGCAAATTAAAAAGAAAGCTTATTTAATGTGAGAACTTTGGGTGTCGATCTCACATGTTGCTCATCTGTGCTTCTGTCGTGTCTTTATGGGAATCAAACCAGTAACCTTCTATTCACTAACTAACTGCCCATTTTTTAGCTGTTGCTTTTGCCATTAGAGGTACTATAACACATTAACCCTAACAAAAACCATTACAATATTACATTATATATACAGTATAATAATAATAATAATAATAATAATAATAATAACAATAATCATTATCATCATCAATTATCACCATCATTTGTTGAATTTTTTATTGGAACCTGGTTGAATATTCATATTCATAAATCCTAGTATTTTAAAATATTTGTATAATATTCATTTAATTTCTAAGCCATTAATCACTAATCTTTTCTTAGATTAAAGCAGCTGGTCTGCTTAATATAATTAGTCTTGTGTAAGTTATTAATTGAGCATCAAAACCCTAACATAATGAATGAAGGAAAATTAAATAGAATATCTTGATACCTAAAATGAAAATTATGCATATATTGGGGAATGTATTATTTTGTAAAAGCTTACTAACTTTAGGCTCTGAGTTGTTTAAAAAAAAAATATTTGAAAAAGTGATTTGCCAATATAATATTCATTAACAAAGCCAAAAGTCCTTTTTATTAAGCAGAAAATGTTCTCACTTCATCTATCCAGAAAAACATATATATAATATATATATATATATATATATATATATATATATATATATACCCTGCAAAATACAACATAAATGTCTCTGCCACATCTTGACAGATCGTAAATTCATCATAGCCAATGCTCAAGTAGAGAACTGCAGCATCATCTTCTGCAGTGATGGATTTTGCCACATGTGTGGTTACACACGTGCTGAGGTGATTCAGAAGCCATGTACCTGCAGCTTCCTGTATGGGCCTCGCACAGGCAGGTCTGCTATAGCCCAGATGGCTAAAGCATTGCTGGGCTCGGAGGAGAGGAAGGTGGAGATCTCCCTCTATAGGAAAGATGGTAAGCACATTGCCATTTTGTGAATGACACTGACAGACCCCCAGTCCTAATGTCCGAGTTGAGCTGCTGCTATATTAAGAGTGACTGCCAAGGCTAGTTTAGTGACTTTCTACAGCTAGCAAGCTAGGTCCATTTTTAGACTTTGCAGAGGCTAAACCTGAACATAGCAAATCATCTGCGTGTATGGTAATTGATTTCAGCTGAGCCATGTCTATAGGAAGGTCATCAATTCACTTCAAAAATACTTCATACTCCTTTCTTTTCTTGTCATGCTTATCAGAAGTTGCTGGATATTGGTGTTTGTGACCAGTAGATTCAATTCTGAATCAAGCTCTAAATCAGGATAATCATTTCTGCACAATCAGCACTATGCACTGGACAGTGTGCACATAGCTGGTGCCTGGTTTTGGCTTCCAAGGTCTTCTGACACTGGCCACTCAATTTATGTACATTGCTGGAGGAGTTTTTGGTTATATTTACATATTAGGTCATTTTACTTACAAATTTATTTTCTTTAATAAGTAAAGAAGGCCATTGACTAAAAAACTCTACAACTTTCTGAAACTCTCAATTTCTAAATGTGAATGTTACATTATGTTACTGATACATTAGGTACATATATGAGTTAAATTACTAATGTGAGTTCAATTCCTTCATAAGATTAAACCATTTCAGTAAGCTAATATAAACTATTTATGGTTTTAGTGAATTCATTATATTAGTCATCTCAAGCCACTAAGCTTATCATTGGTTATTTGGGGTTATTTCATGGGTTTCTTCTTTCAGTGAGTTGAATTTGCTACAGATTGAATATAATCCTCTTAAGTGAAATCCCAATTTGGATGAGTAAACTGTTAAATATTGCATTCTCTTTGAAAACAGCAAAGATATCCCATAAGGATAATCTGAGCAAATCTGATGGCAGCAATCCAGCTTTTAAGATTAACTGGAGTCACATTATAAGGTAAGTCACAGTCATACTCCAATTCTAGATCAATGTCACCAGAATTAAAAGTGTAAATAAAAACAAACAAGACAATTGTCTAACTTTTTATGACACTCGTTTTATGAGAAGCCCTGCCTCAGAGGATTTCCCACCCAGAGAAGTAGTATGCATTTGGAAAACTAAAAAATCCAATCCAAGAAATACAAAATAACCCTTTTATCAAAGTCACATGTCTGCTGGCATATATTGAAAGTATGGACTCCATTTCCTATGATCCTGTCTTTCCTATGATACACCTGATTCATGGTCTGTACCCCTGATTATAATCACATGACTTCTACTAAAACTTGTTCCCAATCAAATTCACCCTTTAATAACCTGAACTCAAACTCATTCTTTGTAAAGTCTCGCACCTGGTTTTTGCTAATGAAATTAGTAAACTTTTTTGTCTGTGATGTGATCTGTTATACTTGTTTTAGCTATGCTTTTTTATGGTTATTGATTGCCATAGTTTAATTTGCATTTATATGTTCATTAGAACCTTTGGAGATATTTTGCTGCATGAAAGAATTTAGGAATACTACTTTTTAAAAATATCAAACACTCAGTAGTTGACTTTCTTCTAGAGTATATATATAGTGTATACACAACCCCAATTCCAATGAAAGCACAATACGATGATTTGCAAATCCTTTTCAACCCATATTCATCTGAATACACTACAAAGACAAGATATTTTATGTTCACACAAATAAACTTTATTGTTTTTTGCAAATACTTTCATGCCTGCAACACATTACAAAACAGTTGGGACAGGGCCATGTTTACCACTCTGTTACATCACCTTTCCTTTTAACAACACTCGATAAGCATTTGGGAACTGAGGACACTAATTGTTGAACCTTTGTAGGTAGAATTCTTTCCCATTCCTGCTTAATGTACAACTTCATTGTCGTGTTTTGCACTTCATAATGCGCCACACATTTTCAATGGGAGACAAGTCTGGACTGCAGGCAGGCCAGTCTTGTACCCGCACCCTTTTACTATGAAACCATGCTGTTGTAACACGTGCAGAATGTGGCTTGGCATTGTCTTGCTGAAATAAGCAGGGATGTCCCTGAAAAAGACATTGCTTGGATGGCAGCATATGTTGCTCCAAAACCTGTATGTACCTTTCAGCATTAATGGTTCCTTCACAGATGTACAAGTTACCCATGCCATGGGCACTAGCACACCCCCATCAGAGATGCTGGCCTTTGAACTTTGAGCTGATCTATCCAGACAGTCTTTTTCCTCTTTGGCCCAGAGGACAT
Organism: Leptodoras nelsoni; assembly: GCA_028566375.1. Lineage (NCBI taxonomy): Eukaryota > Metazoa > Chordata > Actinopteri > Siluriformes > Doradidae > Leptodoras > Leptodoras nelsoni. Next base: position 15,846,096 of record JAOVVG010000051.1, on the reverse strand, counting down.
GATACACATGATTTCCAAAAACAATTTGAAATGTGGACTCATCAGATGACAGGACACTTTTCCATCTCAGATGAGCTTGGGCTCAGAGAAGCCGGCAGTGTTTCTGGATGTTGTTGATATACGACTTTCGCTTTGCATGGTAGAGTTTTAACTTGCACACGACAAACTGTGTTCACTGACAATGGTTTTCTGAAGTGTTCCTGAGCCCATGTGGTAATATCCATTACAGAATCATATAGGGTTTTAATGCAGTGCCGTCTGAGGGATCGAAGGTCACGGGCATTCAGTGTTGGTTTTCGGACTTGTCGTTTACTTGCAGAGATTTCTCCAGATTCTCTGAATCTTATGATGATATTATGGACTGTAGATGATGAAATCCCTACATTTCTTGCAATTGCATGTTGGGAAAAGTTGCTCTTAATATGTTGGACTATTTTCTCACGCAGTTGTTCACAAACAGATGAACCTCGCCCCATCCTTGCTTGTGAACGACTGAGCCTTTATATGCTCCCTTTATATCCAATCATGACACTCACCTGTTTCTTTAACCTGTATGTTTTACACAGCATCCCAACTTCATTGGAATTGGGGTTGTATATGTTTGAAGTGAAGTTACATTTAGCAAAATAAAGGTATGTTTGCTAACTAATTACAATATTGCATTGACAATAGTCAACAGTATTGGTGGTACCAAGGTCACATAAAGGCTTGAGCTGGCCCTGCCCTAACCATAGCATTAATAAAACTAACTGAGTATACCCTTTAAGCTGTGGACATGCATACACTTATATACTGTACTTTGAAAGTTTTTTTGAACATGAAATAGATCTCCTTATGCAAATTATACTTAAAAATAATATTATTAACAGTGTGTTTTGTGTTTGATTCAATGCATGCATTTATAAAATGGGTTTTTCATATTTTATGCATTTCAAATCATTCACTGGACATTTACTGAAGACTAACTCTAGTAATTTGTCTTTATATTCTGGTAATAGCTTCCATTGCTATAATTAGACAATAATGACTAGAGTACATCTCATGCATTTAATTATTTATTCCAGGTCACTTGTACAGTAGGACAGTAGAGGTTTCTTAAGTTCTCCACCAGCCAATTTCTCAGTTGTCAGTAATTCTCAATTCAAGTATCATCTTGGTTCATCCTGTTCAAGCTTAATTATATTTCATTTTTAATCATGCATTAATTATGCCTAATGAAAAGGTTTTTTTATGTAAGAACAGACATCTTAAACCTCATCTATACCTTTTCAAGCTCACTATGTAACACGACACTCAGAGACGAAACTAGGGAAAACACAAAGGAAATAGGGACTAAGAGTGATGCAAAAACAATCTGCAAACTGTACAAAGTGACTAAAAAATGTGAAGAAATACTTTAAGTACTTTATATAAGTTTTGAATACTTTATAAGTAATAAGTTTTAAAGCAGATGCGAGGCGATGATAAATGTGGAAAGTAGTGTCGTGTCATGTAGCGTTGATCCACGCTGAGGAGGGCTGAAACAGTCCTTTTATCTCGCCAGTGTGTGCTAAACAAGATCTTCAAAATGGCCACCAGCAGGTCCGCCTCATTAGGTGGGCCCTGTGGGAGTTGTAGTCCGGAGTAAAAATTACTCCCAGGAGGCAGTAATTTTTAAACAACTACTAATTTAGAAATGTGAAAAATCTTAGATCAGTGCTACCAACAATGTGAAATGGCTTAACAAAAACATTTTGCTATATTATTTAACATTGGGTGCAAAGACCTGTAAAGACCAGTAGCTGAAAAAAGCCTCATCCATTTATTGCCTTTTAAGGGTATAGGAGGAATTCTGGTCAAGTTCTCCAGAACTGCTTTTTGAGCAATGCTACTGCAAAATTTAAATATGCATTTTGGGAATAATCCTCTTAAAGCTGAAAATATTGGGTGGAAATTATTGTAATGGATAGCCACCGGTTTTTAAAACATATTTAGGATACATTTTTTTTTATTTTTATTTTTTGTGATAGCAGTGGTATAGCTGGCAGTGCAAAGTTGTCACATGTTCTCCAGGTACACTATATGGACAAAAGTATTCAGACACAACTCTTAATCACTGAACAGGTGTTACATGGAGTCCTGTTGCCACAGATGTATAAAATCAAGCACCTAGCCATGCAGTCTGCCTTTACAAACATTTGTGAAAGAATGTGTGATTCTAAAGAGCTCACTGAATTTAAGTGTGATACTGTAATGCACTGTAAGCATGCCACTGTTGCAACATGTCAGTATGTGAAATTTCCCTCCTAGATATTTTAGAATCATCTGCAAATGGTATTACTGAAAAGTGGAAGTCTTTAAGATCATTGTTTATCTTAGAATATAGCAAGAACTGTTTGAGTTTGATTCCCCAGCTAGATAGACAGGCAGGGTCCTTGCCGTGTGGAGCATGCATGTTCTCCCGATGTCCACGTGGGTTTCCTCCAGGAACTCTGCTTTCCTCCCACAGTTCAAAGATATGCAGTTGGGTGAACTGGAGATACTAAATTGCCCCTAGGTGTGAGTGTAGGTGTGAATGTGTCTGTCTGCGTGGTGACCTGTGCAGAGTGTTTTCTAGCTTTCTGCCCAATGAACACTTGGACTGGCTCCAGCACCCCTATGATGCAGTAGTAGGATAAGCAGCTTAGACAAATGAGTAGGAGAGACAGTGAGTGCATATGATTTTACAAAAAATAAAGATACTTTCCTTATTTGGCATTAACCTCTTTGGCCTTTGATGACTTTGTCCTTGGCGCTGAAGAAGCCAAATCCCTCTGCTGAATAAAGCCCTTGTTTGCAATAATATCCCTCAGGCACTGAGGCCTTTTAATCCCCTTTCTCATTTTCTTTCATTTCATATGCTTTTTAGAAGGTTATAAATGTGCTCATATATAAATAATCTCATAGTCCCTGCAAAATCCAGTCGCAGGGGAAATGGGGTTAGGTGGTAATAAGTGGCAGATGGAACAGAATATTGCCATGTAGTAACAGATGCTGGTGGTATGAATTAATCGATTAGGAGGAATAGAAGAGCATTTCTCTTTTCTTTAATCACCAAAAGCCTAAAACATGTACCTTGATTCCAGGTGTGTCTGCTGTTTCATATAATTCAAGTATGTAAGTACTTCCTTACTATTACTGTTTTTTTTTTATGGAGGGTTAAGTCACTATCAGTGATTCTTAAAGCACTATCTGAAACTATTAACAATCCATTTACAAAGTCTGGCAAACCGAATGCTCATTCTCTGCTTTGCACTCATTTTGTAATTTTATATACAATAAATATACATTTATCAATAAACACAACTACTCCTTTGCATTCAGTTTGTAATTTAAAACACACTAGCAAACCTGTGTAGATTTCCACGATGACACATATTAGATAATGAGTTCATAGATAGTGACAGAGTTACTAGAGTCATAGATAGTGATACATAGATAATGAGTTCAATTACAAATCAGAGACTTTTGGTTTGGACAACAACGGAGGCCAATATTGGCATAAAGTAAGGGGGTGAGAACTAGAGTAAGATGAGGATGAGGAAGTGGAGAACAAGGAGAAAGAGGATGAGGAGGTGAAGAAATACAATTGTTTCCAAATGTTTTGAGACTGAAGTTTGCTGCATGTTTTAGATCTATAAGCATAAGTTTTTACATTTTTATTGACAAATACATCAAGTTTATGCAGAGACTATTGACAGTGTTCACCCTTCTTTTTCAAGACTACTGCAAATCGCTCTGACATGCTGGATACCAGCTTCTGAGCCAAATCCTGACTGATGGCAACCGATTCTTGCCTAATTAGTGCTTGAAGTTTTTGTTTGTCCACCTGCTTTTTGAGGATTGACCGCAGGTTCTCAATGGGATTGATATCTCGGGAATTTCCTGGCCATGGACACAAAATTTGGTTTCTATATTGACCTTCTTGACATCAGGCTATCATCCCAAAACCTTTGCTTCACTGTACATGCAGATGCAGTCACACCTGCCTGCTGCCGTTCCTGAGCAACCTCTGCATTGGTGGTAACCCGATCCCATGGCTGAATCCTCTTTAAGAGACAGTGCTAGCCCTTGCTGGACTTTCTGGTGTGTCCTGAAGCCTTCTTCACAGCAGTTGAACCTCTCTCCTTTAAGTTTTTGATGATCCAATAAATGGTTGATTTAGGTACAATCTTACATTGATGCAAAGCAATGATGACTGCAAGTGTTTCCTTGGAGGTAACCATGGTTAACAGAAGAACGCAATGTCTTCAAGCACCACCCCCTTTTAAAACAACCAGCATGATCTTCTAATTATCAGCATGGCAGAGAGATATCAGCCATGATATCATCGTGGCAAGGAATGACTTTGCAATTAATCATAATTCATCTGATCACGGTTCATAACACTCTAGAGTTAATGCAAATTGCCACCATAAACACTGAAGCAGCAAACTTTGTGAAAACCAAAATTTGTGTAAGTCTAAAAACTTGGATACTCACTGTAACTGAATGAATACATCAAGAAAGTGATTCCTTAAGCTAAAATCTCATAACCATGCAATATTTCTTCACAACTATTAATACATTCTTATATATTCAACACAGTTTGCAGCTGTGCATCTCTCATTTTGCAAAACTCTGCACACACCTCTGAGCACACTATTCAGTTCTCATTGGGAACTTCTGTCATTTCTTTAATCACTGGTGTCACCAACCAAACCAAACCATCATCCCACAGGTGAAAACACAATGAATCTTAATAACTTACTCACTTCTGCTAATTGGCTGGGGCCTGTATACTCATGCTGATTCAGGAAAAGCCAAAAACCAAGCAAAACTTGAGCAGCAAAGACCATTGAGAGGGAAAGGCAGAGGAATATGAAGAGGATAGGGAAGACAAAGAAATATTTCCCAAGACATTTGAGCAATTCTTGCTGACAGTATCATAAAACATGGAATGACCATGAGGGAAGCTGGGCAGAGAATACATACTTTCTGGTTTCTGATATGAAAGCCCCAGTTTACAGTATTTACTTATTTTTATCCTGAAGTTTATTTTTGAACAGTTACATAAATGTAAATAAATTGCTTATTCAGTGGCTGTTTCTGAGTTCTTTGTATCTTGATAAAGTGTGTTTTGCAGTACCCAGTATAACTGTGGTTGTGTGCACACAAACCTGCTGTCTGTGTGTAGTATTCTGTTTGGAGTATTTGGTTTTGAGGAGTGCTGGTAGATTTTCACTCAAAGGTGAACTTGTCTCTGCTGATATAAGGTTTTAAGAATAGTTTATATGGTTAAGAGCTTTGAGTTTTTAGTTTTGGTAAGTATGTGTAATATGTTTTAGAAATGTGTGTATCCATATGAGAAAAAACTGTAACATTTGACTTTGCCCTTCTTCAGTTAGAGAAGTTATGATCCCACATTCATGAGAACAGGACAGATAATATGATCAGCTATGAACTGACCTCTATTGGATGGAGTTTTAGTTAGGGGAGCAATTCTCTTTGCTGACATAATGCTTTAGGCATCCTCTGCCTATTCAATCATACTGCTGAGTGCAGGGTAGAAATACATCTGGTAGCCTATACATTTATTATTACAGATATTTGGACAAATTTTAAATCCACCTACTGGCAAATACAGAGCAGACACAGAGAGAACATGCTGAACTCCTTCTGATGCCTGCATTACATATATCTGAAAGTTTTCTTTTTTCCATACAGGAGTGTGTTTCCTGTGCTTGGTGGATGTGGTTCCAGTCAAGAATGAGGATGGACTGGTCATCATGTTCATCTTGAATTTTGAGCCAGCAGAACAGCAGGATAGCACTACTAAAAGCTCACTACTAAAGGAGCACAACCATAGATTCTCAATTCCATGGCTTTCTAAAGGTGATCACTTTAGACACACAATGTACACTAGACTGTATTCTTTGTGGGCAGGTTTCAAGACTTGAATGCCTATTAAGCACCAAAATAAATGTTGTATCAACAGCTTGATTATAATGAGACCATATGCTGAAATAAATTAATTTAGGTGCTAAAATGTTTTTTTGTTTGTTTGTTTTTAGTTGGCATAATGGATTTGTATTAGACACTTAAACTGTAGGAAGGTTATGTATTTTTTATTATGTGATTAATTTCATTCCCTTTGCCCCAGCCTGCAGACTCAGACTGTCCCAACCTTTGTTTAACTCTCTGAGCAGCAGCAAATTGTCGCTGCATGATGATGCTGAGTTGGGTCACACCCACAAGATGCCACACATGGGCCATGAGTCAGTGGCCTTGGACAAACTGTTATCCCTGCCAGAGCGTGTGGCACTAGGGCGGCTTTCATTGCCTTTGTGGGCTGATGAACCCCCTATAGAGCCTCTCTACGAGCTTCAGTCCTCACCACCATCCCAATCCCCCTTCCATGGCTTTTTGCAGTCCTCCTCATGGCTAGACTACCCAAAGAATTCACCCTCCAACTGCAGCATCTCCCACAGCCGCTCATGCGAAAGCCTTTGTAGTACACGCCACTTGCCCTCTGCCAGTGTCTGCACCTGGGACAGGAAGCTTCCCATCAGACCCAACAGCACAGGTGAGGATGGAGTTCACACGGTTCACATGACCAACAGTGAAATTAATAAAGTATTTTGAAGTAAGAATTTCATACTAGTGGTAGATACTAGGCATAACTGGACTTGTGGTTGTTCCCAATAGTAAATATACTATTTACAGTATTATGTATATAAATTATGTAAATATACAATGAAGTTGGGACATTGTGTAAAACATAAATAAAAACAGAATATGATCATTTATAAATCCTTTTCAACCCATATTCAATTGAATACACTAGAAAAACAAGATATTTATTTATTTATTTTTTATTTATATTTTACACAACATTCCAACTTCATTGGAATTGGGGTTGTAGATATTTGTATTGTTGGTATCATATTTACAATAATTTACAGCTTTGGATAACAAAGTTATATATGCATAATATCTTACATTCAGTCTGTTGTTTGTCCAGGTGCCATGCATCGTAAAGCTAGTTTGCCTAACTCTGCATCAGATCCCTTGGTGTCGCTCCCTTCGAGTGAGATTGATTTAATTGCAACTTGTAATGTGACTGATCGAACACACAATGTGACTGAGAAAGTCACTCAGGTAAGTAGAAAAACTCACAGATGAAACTAAAAAGATGAAAACTTGAAATCACAGGATTCTCAAAGGTTTTGTATAGAACCTTATAATGGAGTATTTTGCAATCAGAATTAGTTCCAAGTGGAAGAGAAATTATCCAAAGAACTCTTAAAGAAGCACTTAAAACAGCATATTTTATTATGTTCTTTGCAAAGTTTTTCATTTTAGAATGCTATATATATATATATATATATATATATGCAATCAATGTGTGTATGGTATGTATGTGTTTCTCTGCATGTCTGTGTGCCAGATGCATTGGCCGAGCAACATTTTTCTGTACCTTTGAGTTGCTGATATCTGTGCCAGCTACTGAAATTGCATAATATAGATAAACGAGGCTTGCTGATTAGTGTAATCCTGCATAGAGAAGAGACAAACCTGCACATATTCATCTTTCAACACAGAATTAATACTGTAGCACTCTTCTCCAGAGAATCAACCCAGTTCAACCCTGAGCCTTTATTTCATCAATCACTCTTTCAGTGTGATCATGTTTCTGTCTGCAAATGTGCATGTATTTGTCCTTCCTTTTTGTAGGCATCAATATCCTCCTGCAAGTTAATTTTGTTCTCTTAAACTGGTTTAGAAGTGCCTGTTCTCTCGCAATCTGTTTCAGAAGTGCTCAATGTGTCCCGCAGCTAACACACTGATTACCAAGAGTAAACATTAAGTCCAGTCCCATTTAATTAATAACAATGTGTGTACATAGTCAGTAAATCGATTCTTGCATAAGATGTAGAAAGTATGCAGTCTATTAGAATGGATGCTTGTTGCTAAAATGGTTGCTTCTTGGATAAACGAGCAACCAGCTGGTGTGTGTATATTTCCAAACTAAAATATCCTCAACATTAAATTGAGGAGTGATCATTCTGAGCAACACCAACTGTACTGAATTTTCACTTCACACAATCTTTCAGCCTTCTCTGGGATTTGAAATTAAAGTGGCTGCAAAAGCTTTGAGAACTTTTCTGAGTCTAGTTAATTAATAGTTAAATAGATATTTTGAATTGACTGGCAAATAAAATATTAGCAAGCAATGTGGTCATAGGGAGAATTTAGTAAAGCAAAGTTTCCTAGCAATAAGCAAATAAAATGTTAAGTTAATCTGCCATGCTAAAATACATTCTAAATTCTCCTCTAAAAGAAATCTTTTTCCTTATTTTTCAGTCAGATCTTGCATTTATTAAAGCTGTGTCTCTGTGCATTCACTTTCTGCTGACATTGTTATGGTGTTCTGCTTGGAAGGAATGTTTTATATATAATATTGCCAACCCTGGGCCATATGGTGAGTCCTGTTCAATGTTCAGTCTCACAGAGAGAGTAGGCAGTGTTCCAGCCACTTTTGCTCAAACAAATCTCAAGAACAACACAGTCGCAATCACACCAAATAAAAATAAACAGAGTTTTTTGTCTAATATATCTTGTCAAAACACATACTGTACAAATACAGAAGAATTGCTATAGTGTCACCACCTGGCCAGTCTGGGTCATTACACTGAGTAGTGTAAATGCTGAGAAATTGACACATGCTGTGGGGAGTACCTAAAACTATTAAAGACTGCAGTGTGTTCCAAATCCTGCAGATAGAGTACTAAAAGCATCTAAACAACATGGGGGAAAAACATCAAACTTGTTGTAGCATCACAGCACTAGCCTATGTTATTTAGAAGCTTTGAATTCCCTTAATGGTGTAGGTCATTCATATATTTTTATATGCTTGACAGTTCTATTGGGTTGAAAAACCGTGTGCTCTCTGACAATCCCAAGAGTCAAGCATTTTTTATGGATTTAGAATTCCCTCACTCTTACATTTTTTAAACAACTCAAACCTAATCTTTTTCTTTATCATTTAACAATCAGTTTTGTCTTGTTTCCTATGTCTTATTTATTTTCTTGCATATTATCAGTCCCTTGATCAAAGCATTATATATGTTTTTACACTGCCACTGCCACTTTAGTACCCAGAGCAAAGGCACCAATGTTCTCCAAAGGCTTTATTTAACTGCGCCTCAATGAGTTACTGAGGAAAGATATGATATTAATTAAAACTCTATGGCTGGGATACAGAGAAACACAGAGGACAGTCAGGACCCAAATGTAATTACAGTTCAGTGCAAATGGGATTTACACTGGAAAGGAAGCGTGTCTGAGATTGTTTTATTTTTAGTGTGTTGCCAGCCTCAATTTCTAAATTTGTTTATATTTAATGAACAGAATTACGTTCATTACTGAAAACACTGAAAATCTTTTCTTTGTCCTTTTGTCTGTTAAATAAAGCTGAATTAACACTTGACAGATTGACTGAAGTGTCCCAATTTTTCTGGAAATAGGGTTTGTAATATACAGGGGTTAGACAATGAAACTGAAACACCTGTCATTTTAGAGCACAATAATGTATTAGTATGGTGTAGGGCC
>JAOVVG010000051.1:15730023-15746031 GCA_028566375.1 Leptodoras nelsoni | reverse complement strand
TCACCAATTCACCTACCTGCATGTCTTTGGACTGTGGGAGGAAACCGGAGTACCTGGAGGAAACCCACGCGAACACGCAAACTCCACACAGAAATTTCCCAGGTCGCCCCACCCGGTGATCGAACCCAGGTGCTTCTTGCTGTGAGGCGACAGCGCTATCCACTGCGCCACTGTGCCGCCCTGCTTTTTATACAAATGAAAAAAAGCAGCATGTCAGTAACCCAAGTCATTTCTAGAATATTATTTATATTTATTGAATATTCAGTTCTCCCAGTGAACCATACACTTCCTTTGAGCTTTCAGACTGTTATATTTTGGACACAATACATATTGCCATTTCCTCATTGCTTTCCTATAAGCTCCAGTGTTCATGTGGTTCTGTGGAGAACATGAGAATGGGAAACTCCAGTGTGAAAGCCTACTAGGGTTAAACATTAAAAACACCAGACCTACAATGTTCTGCACACTGTATAAAAAACCGGTCAGCTCACACAATGTTCCCAGAAGCTAAAATTGTTTTTGACAGTCTTCCTAGAACTCAGGAAAGAAAAGATTATGTTTAAAAGTGTTCACAGAACATAGAAAAGCAACAGAATGTTAAATGGTATCATTCTAAAAACGTTAGCTGCTTGCAAGCCCAGTCATTTTCCATGACATTGTCTTCAGTCTAGATGTGGGCAGCATACACAGCTGTACTTTGGCTCACTTATGCGAGTGAATAATGGCCCAGTCTTTTTGGTATATAAAGTTAGTATCACACCTATAGTTTTTGAACATTCCATTCCAGATTTAATGCGACAAGAGCATTAGTGAGGCACTGATGTTGAGTGAGGAAGCCTGGAGTGCATTCAGTGTTCCAGTTCATCCCAGAGGTGTTCAGGGGGTCGAGGTCACGGCTTTATGCAGGCTGCTTGAGTTTTCCACTCCAACCTTGGCACATCTTAACCTCACTTTGGGTACAGGGGTATGTATTTACATGCTGGAACACATTTGGCCAGGCTCATTAGCCAGTCCTAATCTAAGGCATAGACAGCTGCATGAGTCCCCACACTCGGTTAGATTAGCTATGGCATTCCTACAATCAAACACAACCCCCAGGTAAACAGTTTAAAAGTCACAGCCACATGTGGCTCAAATGTGTATGTAGCCGACTTGACTAGCATACCTCTGATACTAATGAGTGTAACCAACAAGTGCCCAAAGTTAGTTGTAGCTGATTTTTTAGTTCACAAAATTAATTGAAAGGTAGCATTACACATTGGGCTATTATGTGGTCCACTTTTTATTCCAACATTGTGCTCCAAATACAAGGACAACAGTAGTATAAACTTTATTAGGCCACTTTACTTTGCCAGGAAGAGTGACTTTGATGATACCAGTGTATGCCTGAGTTTCCCATTAGATGTATTCATGGATCCCAGAAAGATAATGTATAGTAGGCCATTATAGTTTTAAATGTGATGGTTCAGCATAAGAACGCTTGCTATCAGTGTACGCAAGAGCACCTCAGGACGAGACTTAAATGCACGACTGTGACTAAGATGCTCGATGGCCTCTCCCACTCAGCACAAAGAGGCGTAAGAGCATCAGCAGCACTAAACATGCTCCTTTCCCGACTGCTATTTTGGGAAGTTTGGGAAAGCCAAGCCACTTCATCTATCTCAGCATCTACAGAGAGCTTCAGTCTGCCCATGAGACAACCTGAGAGAAAAAATAACGTCAGAGCTGAAGCTGTGAAGTCGATCCTTAAACAGCACAGAGGTGTGAGCATCAGGTTCCCAGCACATTGCATCCTAAATATACATGTGCATTACAGAGCATCACAGGCAGAATGAACTGAGAACTCTCAAAACTGTCTTACTAAAACTGATAGTTATACAAGTCATAAAGTGTCCATACGTTTAATATATTGAGCAAAATTTCCATTTTCATTCCTTCTCAGCTTGTAACAAGCTAGTGCGTTACAGGCTGCTGGAAGGAGTGTGCTGTTACGTTGAATGAATCGAGTTGGCAGTAGAGCTGTGCTGGTTTAACTTGGTGTCTGTGAGATATATTCCTAAACTAAAATCCCACAGGTTTAAAATGTATTCAACGCCTGTGGCATGTGCTGTATTTCAGGACCACTGCAGTTAAAACCAGGCAATAAAACTGTTACAGGTTAAATAAAGTGTTTGGTTCAGCTCCAAAGAGAAAACAGTTACATCAGAGGTACTTAAGTCCGGACTGCAAGACAAATGGAACAATATTAAAACCAGACAACTATTAAAATAATACTACAATAAATAAATAAATACAACACAGAGTAAATGGGAAATGTGCCATCTCTGTGAAGTACTGCCATCCTATCCGGGTTGTATTCCCAACTCAGCCTTCACAGGACAGGCTCCAGATCCACCGGGACCCTAACTAGGATCAAGTAACTCAGTGCAGGAGCCGCTGGTCTGTACAGTAAGGCAAGTCAAAAAGTAGCAACTGCACTCAGACGTTAATGACTGTAATCATCAAGTGGATTTTAATATTAATGAGCCTGTGCTGTGATGCTGCCAATAACAGAGTAAATATTAACCTTAGAGGATTAGCTGCACTCAAAGTAATGCAAATAAAGCAAACAGAAACTTGCTGAGTTTTACACTAAAGACTATCTTACTTGGTCAGGATTATCAGAACTACAGCCAATGACTAGTCAAAACTAGTCCACTGGTTAGTAATAAACCCAGGAAGAAAGTGTAATTAGTTAAGTACAGTAGACTCATGTTCTAGTATTATTACAGCCAAGATATGCAGTTCTGACAGACCATAATGTATTCATAATACACTAGATAGAGGTGGATAGATGATCCCCTGGGGAAGTCACTAAACTGAGAACAGGAACTGGAGGTGCATATGAAGACCCTTTACATAGCCCTGCTTGTTTTTCATTTTTCAAGACAGACAGACAGACAGACAGACAGACAGACAGACACACACACACACTCTCACACTTCAGTAAGAGTGCAAAAGCCACCCTTGAGTAAAATCCTCTACTGCTTAGCCCTGTGCTTAAACAGACTAGACTCCAGAAGAAGGTGTGCTGCACAGTAAAGCCAACACTAAAGCAGAGCTAAACACACCACTCCCTGCTAAACACCAGAGTATTACATCATCCACTGTTTCACTCCTGTCCACATAGTGGCGCTGGTCTCCGTGCTACAAGAAAACCGGCAATATCCCTCAAGACTTCATAAGCTTAACACAATCACTGAAGTAGTACACGTTTAGTGTGGGGGGAAAACAATTTACACATATCTTTAAAAAAAGTGTGCAATTTATTTAATAGCCACAGGATAAAAAAAAATTACATATCAAGTTGTCTCCAATTTCCAGCAAAAACCAGATCAGCACACACAGCTACATACACACACACAGGCTAGTTTTCATATCAGTGCAAAAAAAAAAACACAAAAAAATATTCCTGGAATAAAAACAAACTTAAAAAGGAGAAAAACAACAACAATATAACAAATAAAAACAAGTTAGTAAAGTGCATGTTTTGAGAATCAAGCCCCTTTATTTGCAGTAATATCTGAAAGGGGCACATATTTGCATACACTCATTTTACATTTTAAATACAGTAGCATACGCTCTCACGATGTCTCACAAATCCAAAAGTTACCTCTATGGCACACATTTCATCCCTGCTGTGATTGTTCATCACGGGTTACATGGTATTGTACAGCACAGTCACTGTCTTTTTCTTGTCCGCTGCTTTGCGCGGCTGGCGGATGGGGTGTGGCTTTGTGTGCTGCTGCTGCCATGTGGACACAGAGACACTGGGTGGGGCCAAAGTGTCTGGGGGCTGCCCTGTGCTGCTGGCTTGCTTGTGCTGTGGGCAGGAAAATGAGGTGTTGCAGGAGCCTTCAGTTCTGTTGGCCTCTGAAAAGGTTTGAGGTAGAATGCGCTGCTTCTTATGGACCTCATCATGGCTACTGGAGAGCAAATTTGAATGTGATGAAGATGAGGAGGTGGGAGAGGAAGGCAGCTCGGCTCGGAAATCCCAGTCGTTCAGGTCATGTGTGGACAGCTCAAGCTGGTCGAGTTTTGCCAGCGAGGCTGAGCGTTTCATAAGTGAGGGTGGAGTGAGACCAGCCTGCCTGAGCCGCGCCTCCATCTCCATGGCTTTCTGCCACACGGCTGGGGTCCGTGGCTGTGAATCTGTGGAGCCCTGTGTGTTCTCCAGCTGTTGGCTGTAGTTAAAACAGGCCTCCATCCCTCCAGCCTCGTACAAGAAGGCCTGCAGCTCCCGCAGTGTCTCCTGGATCTTGTGCAGGTCATGTGGCCTTGTTGTCACATCCTCAGCATCACTTTCTAGCCAAAGCAGGGAGGATGAGGAGGAGCTAGGATCTAGACTCGGGCACACAGTGGCAGTGCAGATCGACGGGTCTGGGATTATACCAGAGTCATCATCGTCCAGTGGCTGTGCCTCCTCTCCATGCTCTTCTTCTTCTGTATTTATGGAATCAGCACCTCCTGGTGGAGTAGAGAGCTGCTGTGAGGCCCCATCATCCGTGCAGGCCGAGTGAGAGAGGAGGTTCTCCTGTTCTGGGTTTTCACATGGAGGAGTGGAAGTGTAAGGAGGGAAGGGTTGTCTCTCGGGTTTCTGTTCCAGCTCGTCTTTCTCCACCCGCTGTTCCTGTAGTGCGAGTGGCTCAGGGCTGAGACATGGTGGCTGTGGGGAAGAAACTGACTCCATTGTAGACACATTGTGTTGCATTGATATACAGTCATCATTGAGAATGAGGTCAGGCTCTGCTTGGGGAAGAGCATCAGCTTCACATGAGCTTTCTAAATCAGAGGAACCCTGAGAGAGAAAGAAAGAAAGAAAGAAAGAGAGAGAGAGAGAGAGAGAATATGGTGTTAGAGCACTTCTTAAGTAAAACTTTGACAGTTTTATTTGCTCAAACTTAAAAAGATATAGAAGGCTACAGAGGGCTTCTGGTAGGCAGCCTTTTAGGAAAACATCAACATGATGCCATAGACTTTGTGATTACCATACAGAAAACATTCCATAAGTTTCTCTGTACTGAAGAAAAAAGAATCCAAGAAAAGCTGTTTACACAAAACTGAGAGCGGCTGGTAATGTTTGTGGCACGTTTTGGAGACTACCTTCATACATTTTTAGTCAAAGGTATTTTCAATTAACTTATGTAATTAAAAATACGCAGCAGAAGTAAATCCTTATATGTCTCATATGTTACATGCCCAATTGTCAGAGTAACCACTGCAGTCATGATTTTGCATTCTGTCGTCCTATACTGTATTTTAAACATTTATTCACAAATTTCCAAATCACTGTTGAAGTTCAAGTCAATGGATTATCATTTCTTTCTAAGCACAGAGAAAAGAGAAGTACTTGTCCACTGTACTTGCACATACATGCTAGAGGTGCTGTAGACAGAGATTAGTTTAATGCTTAAGTGTCCTTTTAACATGATATATCACAAACTAGTACAAATATTACAGATCAATTTTTTGCAAACCAGCCCAAACTGTCTGTGTGATTATGCTTTTACCTCCTCGGCTGCTACTGTGTTCGATTCCTCCAGGCACAGGCCGGGGCTTTGGGACTGAGCCATGAGTGGAGTCATTACTTCACAAAGTGAGCTGGTCCTCCCATCCTGAGACAAGCCCAGGAACTTCTCTCTAGCACTGAAGAAGTCAATGCTATCTGTGCCAAGGCTGGTAGAGCTGCTTTTCCTCTGAGTCGTCTCGCCACTAATGCAACTCTCTGAGCTACTGCTAGAGGAACATCTTGACTCTAGAGGAACTTCACAAGGGATAAGAGCCATGGGAGTCCTCAAAGATGCTACATTGTGTCCTGTTTCAGTAACACTACTCACAGTATCCAAGCACAATTCAAAGCTAGGGGTTTCAGAGGACTGAGAGTTTTTAAGAGAGTCATTTTGATCAGGCACATCCAGGGATAACTTATCAGAGTCCGTTTTCGGTTCAGGCACAGCCGGCGACTTGTGCCCATGGAGAGAGGTAGACAGCGAGTGAGGAGGGACATGAAGGGAAGGTGGACGCTGAGGGAGAGCGATGGGCTCCGTCACTGCCACTCTGAGACAGTGGATGTCCGTCAAATTCTGCTCAGACACTATAGTGGCTGCACGTGCACGTGAGAGAGTTGGGAGCAAAGGGTCCTCGCATGGGTGCTCAGAGTTTGTCTGACTGGCAGGCTGTGTAGATAGGTCGCTGTGGGTGTTTTCTGTTCCCAGCTGTGAGCTGTTGATTGTCTGGAGCATGTTATTTATAGAGCGAGTGCCACTGGACTTGTATTGCAGGTTGCGTTGATCAGAACGGCCCCGCGTACGTGAGCTTTTACACACAGGTTCTTGCTGCTCAGACAAGTCACTGTCCGAGTGAGAACGCCACAACTTATTGTGCCTCTGTTTGCTGGAGACAGGGAGAGAGCACAGGGTTAAGATTTGAAACCAGCAGCCTAACAGTCAGTCATAAATGTCACTAGAAGAAAAATATTTAATGGGATAGCAAAGGTCAGGCATTCATGTTACTGATCTTTATCTAGTCACAAACAAAAAAAAAAAAGGAGAACTTTAAAAAGCACATGTACACAACAGCACACTGTCACAAAGACGCACCATTAAGGAATGTGAACAAGCAGCTACTCTTTCACAAAGCCCACGTCATTTATACGCAACAAGCTCAGTATTCTGAAGCGTTACACTATGGCAGCTAATCCGTAAGCAAAAGGAAAGATTAAAGATTGTTTGATTTTGTGTACCGGTGTTATCTGCTGTGGATAACTCACAGGGGTGTGCATGTGAAACACATTTGATCATTAAGATCTCCGGCTGCTCTTTGTATATAACATGTCTCGGTTCCTCCCTATTAATCTACCACATTTACAATTGTATTGTACAGATATGTTCATACTGGTACTGGAGTTTAGAGACTAGTATAAAATAGCTTTTGTCTTGTCAGTATGTCATCTGTTGTTTTAGTGTTGCATTGCTTCCTGAGTATGCATTATTTATTTAGATAGTTATTTGTTAGTACCTGGCCAGCAGAATACCCTGATACTCCTCGAGCTGTTTCATAAAGGAGGGGTTGGGTTTGGTGACAGCACGCCTCTCTTTCACATGCTCATAGGCCCGGTCCAGGTCCCAGCCGTACTCCTTCATTGCGTATGCAATCACAGTTGAGGCAGAGCGGCTCACACCCATCTTACAATGCACCAGACATTTCACCCCAGCTTTCCTGCACATTAAACAAATACAGGATATATATTTAGTACCAAGATGGAGGTACCAAAGGTATTCAATAAATGTAAAATGTTTTTTGTAGCCTTTGTAAAATCAATCATCTTACTTGGCTTTGGAGATAAACTTATAGGTATCATTCCAGTACTCCAAGAGGTTGGTGGCCTCTTCGTCATACACACGGATATTGTGGTACTCAAAAAGTCCAGGGAAGAAGTTATCAATCTCCCGTGTCACATTCAGGATGTAACGAACCCTGTGGAGTACAGGGTCAGGGATAAAATTAACAGCAAGTTCACAAAGCAGACAGGATGTATTGATTAAAGCAGATGGTTAAAAGGATAACACTTACCCACTGCTTTGGAGCTCATCCAAATTGGACGCATTCCACTCTGAACCCTGTATTAGAGACAGCAAAAAAAAAAATAACTCACATTTGAAGATGCAGACTGGATATTAAATATTGGGTGCTGAAGAGCTGCTGAGAGGAGAATACAGAATGGTATACAGACTCACCAGGTACACATGGTCAAAGATTTCTGTGGGGCTGTCCATCTGCCCCAGGATGACTATCATCTCATTATCAATGAACTCTTTGAATTCCCGTAGGTTACACACCATCTGCATCTCCAGCTCTGAGCGGATCTGAGAGTAACAAAATAACATATTGGCACAGAACAAGCAAACACCACTACACCAATATAGCTTAGAGGCTGAGTACACCATAGTGGTTCATAAAATATGACAAAAAAGCTTTTTCTCCCCTGAAGTCAGTATTAGCCTAAAGCCATTTACAGTTGGCAGATGCTTACCTCCTTAGAGGTTACATTCTCTAGGTCCTTCTGCATCATGATCTCTCGGAGTCGAGTCTTGATCAGCCTTTCTGTACGCTCTCTCTCTGTTGGCCTGTTCACACGACACACAACAATGCATCTCAGCTTTATAAGGAAGTTTCCTTGTTATCATGCAAGTTAATTTAATTTCAAGCAAGCATTCAGGTTTAGCTGGGAAACTATACAGCAGCACTTTTAGAATTAGGCCATCAGTGACTGTGTCTGTGTGCTTGCTTCATTTATTTAAAAGAAAAAAAAAGGTTTATTCCCTAAACGTGTGCCTTAAGACCTATGTGGAAGAGACTTTTTTGAAACATCTCCATGATAAAACAATAAATGTCAAAATAGCAACTTAATTAATGCAGTTCAAGCTTTTGTTTATTTCTAGTAAATTCAAAATTACTTGAGATTTTGGCATGCGTGAATAAATATAAAGTAGATTATTCATGTATAAATGTCATTAGAATATCCCCTTTAAATCAGCCTGCAATATTGTGAATTCAGTGTGATTCATGAAACATGAAGTGTTTGATATGGATATGTATGACGGGTGACTAAATATGGCAAGCAGATGGAGTCCAACACAAGAGGCAGCGTCTGATCAAAATCACAGAGATCTCCATCCAAGCAGGACAAAAATGATCAAACCAATGCAGTTGTTCATAAACGTAAATAATTCTGTAGTCTGTAGACATGCCTGATTCAGCTTAAACTATAATTGTAGAGTAGCACATGCAAATAATGATAAGAATTCTTGTCAAGATTTAACTTGATATAAAAACTTGACATAATATACAATATTTCTTTCATATTTAAAATTTAAGATGCAAACTTGTACTTGAGCTGACGCAGCTCTCACCACACATCTATCTGATCTGTCTTTATTTAGCTTTTCATGTCTCACCAGGCAGCTATTTTGCAATGCCACATAATTCATGAGTGACACCTGATTCAGCCAATTGGTGCTGTGAATGGACTGAAGCAGAACAATAGGAATGTAGAAGCACACAACTTTGGACAATGTGAGTCCCATGCAGGGCCACTGATACATACACACATACGACACACATGTGCAGACATTTTAGTTGCAGTCTGGAGCCCTGATCAATGACAAGACATCTACAGTCACAGAACTACATTGCATGTGTGCTTACTTGGTTCTTTTCTGAACACCTGTTTCCATCTATCTGTGTGCATGTCTACCTATCCATCTCAAACTTTTTCCAACTGTAAATCTAACCAACTCCAAGAGGAGCTAAATAAAGCCCTGGGCAAAGGCTGTGTGGGTTAAAAGATAAAAACACATGCATGTGGGAAATCCTCCAAGAGTGTGGAAAGTCCCCTCCTCATAGGCCACTTCCTAGAAGCGCCATCCGATTGACCGACTTAATTGACCTTCTTTGTCACCTTTTGGCTGAAACAGGTGCCAGTGCATAAGATGGTCATGAGATTACAAAATGATGATCATGAGATCTGGTTGGAAGCCTTTTCCTGTTGTGAAGCAAGACTACTCGAACATGTACTTGTTTGTATATTCTGGGAACATGTCCACATGTCAGAAACCCATATTTACAAGAGAGGGATAATGTTTGGTATACAGTCAAGAAATGCCAGTTATTCCTGAATCACCACAACATTGCTTCTGAGTACCTGTAAAAGATATTTACCACGGTCTGTAATTGAGCTGCGTGTAGATAGGGGTTACTACACTTAAAAATTAAAATATGGAAAATAAAATCTTTGTAAGGCAAGATAAAATATGCTAAAATTGAATAAAAAAAAATAGATTTCAGTCTGTCTCTCGAGCTAAAAGCAAATCCAAATATTCAATAGACAATATTTATTAGAAAAAGATCATGAACACGACACTGTAGTAATCACACTGTAGTTTAAGTGTGTGTGTAAGTGTGTGTGTGTGTGTGTGTGTGTGTGTGTGTGTGCGTGGACACTCACAAGTCAGTAAACAGCACAGGTGAGTCAGATCGATGGGACTGCACGTCCTGCATGGCATTCCACTCGTTGATGCAGTGCTGCTCAGAGGAGATGTGGGTCTGGTAATAAGTGACCCACGTCAAAAAGAGGCTTCCTGGGTAGTAATTATGGCACCGGGCTACCTCACACGCTTTGTGTAAGGACTGCAGTGCTGACCTGTAAAAAGGGAAGAAGTGATGCACAGAAAAAGGCATGAGAGACAACAAAAAACAGGCAAGCAGACCAACAAACAAAGAGGAAGAGAATGAATGAAAAGGAGGAAGAGATAAAGTAGCATGATGTCCTGGTAGTGCTCACCACATGGCCTGGACGGAGACAGGTTTGAAGATATGGACTCTGTTGACAGTGGACACGCTGAAACCTCTGTTGAGAAACACATAAAAGGTTAGTACAGGGATCTGAAACTATTATGAACAGAGGAAATGCTGGGTGTGTTCTCTCTTACCCATCTCCATCCAAGTGAATCAGTGTGTCACTCCACAGGGGTAGGACAAGACCAACTGTGCACTGACTGCTGCAGGACACACACAATAAAACACAAGCTTACAGCACAGCCCAGAGGACTCATGGGAAAATAAGGAACATGTGACAGGGTCAGAAAGACAGACCAGTCTGAGTTGGTGAAGTCCATGCCAAGGACCACACTCTCCTCAGTGTCCTGCCTTCCACTGGTGGACACCACCACCATATAGCGTGTACACTGAGGGTAGGCACTCTCCAACCGCACTGCCTGAAATACATGCAGTGATGGAGATGTTATGCAATCGGCATAATCAGAATTTTATGCAAACAGTCAGAAAGGAAAGAGGGTGCCTACCAGCCGGATGGTGTCCTCTGGCCGCAGCAGGGTAAACATGGTTTGCAGGTGTTGCTGGAGATCACCTGAAAAAACAAGACGTCCTTTCAACTCCACTATGTTTCAGATTACGATTACAGCCCTTCCTGTTAAAATTGTTAAACCGTGCAGATTGGGGTAAGCCAGTTATTATGGGAACAGCTGACTGCTACAAAAAACATTTCAAGGGACATTATGTTGGAGGTTAGTATTGAGTATTAGACTAAAGCTAAACATTTCACTGACTGCTGACTTACAGTTAATCACTGTAGGTAATCACTGTAGATGGGTATGTCTTATGGGTACGTCATAGGAACATTTATAAGCCTGTCTTTCAGAAATGCTGTCAGCTCACATTAGCAGTGAAGACTTGTGTACCTGTGTGCTTGTTGCGCCGCTGTGTGATGCGAGGCACTGAGGACGGCGAGGAGCCGTTTCCACAGGGTAAGAAGAGGGCGGCTCCTTTGACTGTTAGGAAGTTCTCGCTGATACTGTAAGGCACAAAGGGACAGAAATCATTGAAACTAGCTAGCTGAGCAGTAGCACACAAATGGCTATTTGCAGCAACCATTTTATCAGCAACTTGAACTCTAAATCAGCAACCACTAACATGTTTGCAAGCCAGAATGCACTGCTCCTGTGTGCGTGTTAAGTTTGGTTTCACCCCGTCTCATTGAGACCATGTTGTAAAGCTTTATCACTTGCCTAGAGAACAATCTGCAGTGCTCAACAACAAGGCTGCACTTAATGGCTTTAACCCTTTTATACAGCACTTCAGCCTGAGATCATAAGACCAGACATGCAGGCAGACACAGAGACAGACAGAGAGCATGGTTTGCAGCCACACTCTGTGTCAATCTGGTTCCTAAGAAGACCTCAATAACAGATTAGGGGAACATAAATAGGACCTATAACAGCTACTATTAAGGAACTTGTCTGGGCTTCAGCACCACCTTTATCATAGCAGTCTCAATTTACCCTAGCACTGTCTGACTCTCACCAGTGGACTGCTGACTCAGCAGAAACTCCTTGGCGGTGAGAAAAAGCACTTTGACCACTTCAAAAGGATTGCGATTACAGTAGAAGGAAAAGGAATGGCCCTCTCAGGAGCCAGTGGCAAAATGTTTCTGCCAAGATTTTCAGAGGAAAAAAAAAAAGAAAGAAAAACAAAAACACTGAGCTTATTTCCCATAACTTACACATCCCTGGCCCAGCTGTTTCCTCTCTCTGTCTCTTCTTTTTACTTATTTCTCACTAAAACTAACAGTGTCTCACTTCCCTCTTTCTAATCTCCAATTACGCCCAACTTGACAACAGAACGCTCTTACAACACACACATCCTGTCAGAGAGAGAAAAAGAGAGACAGATAGATTATGTCTATAATCTGCACATCATCTTCAAGAATCCACTTTATTTAATAAAGCAATCAGACCCTTAGCCTATAGTTCAGGATCAGTGTCCATGAAGCAAGTAGTGATTTGCACAGCTAAATATAAATGGCTCAACATTGGAACATAAGCTATTGATAGACATCTACAGTCTACTGTACAACACTCTGAGCCAAACCTAATGTTCACAAGTATGTCAGTGTAAATGGTACACAGCTATTATTCTTATTAAAACATCAAATTCATTAACTGTCCTGCAAACACCGTAATAAGCAAGAAAGTGAGCTGCTACTAACAGACAACTCTGCACACAGGCTGTATTTAGTACAGAAAAATTTTCCATTCAAGAGGGAGGAATGTGGCCTGCTGGATGGCTGCCTTTACAGGGTCACTGAGTATCACCTGCAGAGCTCGATCTCTGTGTAGTGAGGGCATTAAGGGTACACACCAATTCCAGTCACTGACATTTCACAGAGGCAGACTTGTAAGGGCATACACATGCGCACACACACACACACACACACATACTCTGAGTGAGAAAAAAGGAAAAGAGGAAGCTGATGGGTCAGACAGAGGAAATAGACAGCCTGCCTGCACTCGCTCCCATGAGGCTTAGGAGGATGAGTGTAAAAGAGAGGTTCGGTGGAGGGGGAGGGCCTTCGTCTGTCATCCCACACTAGGTAGGACTTGTTAGGGCACGGACGCAGCAACCTCTATGTAAGGGGCCAAAACAGACAGACAGAAAGATGCCTGACCTCCACTAGTCCCTGCCCTTATTAGTCTCACTCCCACTAGGGAGGAGATAAATATAGGACCGGGTCTCGGCCTAACCAAAGGCCCTAAGAGTTCAGGCAGGCAGGAGGGAGGCAGAGAGAGAGAGAGAGAGAGAGAGAGAGAGAGAGAGAGAGAGGGGCTGGTTACATTCTGTCACCTGCTAAAATATGAATTAGCTTTGTGATTTGCATATACAGTAGTGGGCAGCATGAGCAAAATGAGGCCATCACAGTTTAAAGTAGCTCAAAAGGACGATGGTGTCAGCATCACAGTATATCATTATACTGGTAATTTCACAACAGCCATATTTACAAAGGTTCCCAATTAAACAAACAAAAGTTATACATATACATGTAACAAACGCTGCCTAAATATGATTTGGGGGTGTCTGGTTTATTAATTTTATTTGGAAAGTAAGGCCCAATGCTGCATGTTACTTTCAAAACAAATGAACCCCATATTAAAATGTATTTAATATGAGCAGATTGTCTTGTCATGTCTTTATTATTTCAGCAGCTGTTATTAGGTTCACCTAATTAAATGAACACAATTAACAATTAACCCAGAAGGAAATGACAAAGGAGGTCAGACAAAATGAGAAACTTCTCAAAAAGAGCATTTTAGGCAGAAACCTGGTTTACTTTCCTGGATGTACTAAGTAGAAAAACATGCAACACCTCTGTTAACCTAACCCAATACATACTCCAGTCTTAGCTGAGTAAACAGCTTTAATGGCTCACTTAATGTTTATTTGGAAAGGAAGCAACAAAACGTCAACTATGTGGCACATGACACAATTCAAACTTCCCAATCTGCCTGCCAACGCAGCACACACCCTTATGCTTGCCACATTCATATTCATGTCTGTGTACAAGAGTGAGAGAAACAGGAAGGTCATACTTCTGAATTCAAGTTTCCACACAGAACTTCCCGGTTGGGAAACTACCAGTTACACATTAATGTCCTGCTGACACACACAAACACACCTACCTGTAGTCTGTATGGACCTGCCTCTAATCAAAATACTACTTACAAAAAGGCCAAGCTGGGCTTCAGAACATCCTGGATAAGTGCTACTGAGTTTGTTTGCATTGCTTGACAGCTGAAGAAAGCAAACTGAAACCAAGTTCCTTATAGATCAAAACTTCTGCATCTGGTGTACACTGTAGCACAGACACGCCAGTTTGGGTGTCTGTATTTAAATGGCCGACATCAAGAAGCATCTTAACAACGAAGTAACATTCGGATTGGATTAATTTATCAGGAGGGTGTTTGTAACATGTGAAACATTTTACACGTCTCCTCAGTGATAAAATTCATGCATCTGGATGGGATTAGAATTTTTATGGGACGAGAGTTTCTCGCAGGTTGCATTTTCTACCAACCCAGATGTTTGAGTCATGTGATCATATGGTGATGCATTGCATGCGATACAACTAGTAAATAATGGCAATTAACGTTACCTGTTATTATAATCACCCTTTTATATGCCTCCTAAATAGTACACAGAGTGGAAGATTTTCCATATAGACCATACAGACGGTTGGGTGACTCTTAAAGAGCATCTGCACACTACGAGACTAAATACAGCTAGCAGCAGTGGACAAAAATCCCAACGCAAAACAAAATCTGCCTGGAAAATCGCTGAGATTTGTATGTGGACGAGACTGAAATGATCAGACGAGCGCGGAGTTCGCTGAAACACAGCAGGTGATTCGGTCTGTATATTAGGGATGAGAGAGAAAAACACTGACACTGTAGATCTGGACTGAAATAAAATCACAGAGCAGCATCTTTCACAAAAGGAGAAAGTTTCCCATTTAAATGTAATGCCATCCAGTTCGGGCTTTAGTCATCGCATCTTTATCAGAAATACAACCAAAAAGCTCCAAATGTGATAGATACTGAGCTACATGGAAGTACACTGTGTTTCAAAAAAAACCGGACCCCTGAAACCTTTGGTTTCAGTGTCAGGGGTCTTGTTTTTTTTAAACACAGTGTATATAAAATCATTCAGAACAGTAACCCGTTTATAAATAAATAAATAAAAAAAGCAGTGTTCGGTGCATCTGAACGTCTCTTTAAATTGGTTTAGGCTGCAGACTGTAGTATCCAGCAAGCTCTTTGCACACCACGAACAACACATAATACACATTTTGACTTTAGTCAAATAAGTGTTTGGTTACAGTCTTTCAGACTTCCTGTCAGTTCTCCCATACCTAATATAAACACAAGGAGCCAATCACCATCATCACCATCATCACCATCATCACCACCACCATCATCATCATCACCACCACCTTCTCAGAACTCATTAGACCCAAATATTTCATGAAGATCTTAGCACTTGGCCAGCTCTTACATACTACACCTGAACTTTATCTGAACATGTGGATGGCAGGCACAAGGCACACAATCCTAACTGTACCCAAAGCATCAGCAAAACATTCTGAGAATGTGTTCAGATTCAGAAGTTGACTAGAAGAAATTTGTTTAAAATAAAGCAAAAGATGAAGACGCTGCATGGAGACCAGACACATGCTGTATATAGTGAACGTGTAATGAATAAAACCTCAGTGGTTAACGCTGCTGCGGCTGGGCTCATGATCAAGGTCTTAAATCTTCAGCGTCTCCACGGGTACGTGACCGTGATCGAGTCTGTGCTGATTTCCTTGCAGGCTATAAAGAACATATTATATGACACTGTATTTATCTCATCCTTAAATGTTTAAGCGTCTGTGATCAAGCTGGGGAATGTAACTGCTGAGCACAAACAACTAAACTAACACAACTAATTATTCAGAAGGATGAAGCTCCTGTGATTTCTCCAAAACCACAGCAGGTATGTGAATGATCTGCATGTTTCACGGGCTAGAGGAAGCTCTCCTCAGCTCTCCTCTCCTCCTGTAGACTGTAAGGAGGTTTT
>JAOVVG010000051.1:15688629-15701652 GCA_028566375.1 Leptodoras nelsoni | reverse complement strand
TATATATAGAGAGAGAGAGAGAGAGAGAGAGAGAGAGTGAGTTTGTTGGTTGTGTGTGTGTGTGTGTGTGTGTGTGTGTGTGTGTGTGTGTGTGTGTAAAAGTTACCTGAAATGTCAAATGCATATGAAACAAAACTGTTAGATGTTGGCTGTGGTCTATGCAGATATCGTATTTGAGCTGAAAGTGCTAAATAGAGTGAGACATGCGTATACTACGTATACTGCCCATTTGTGATTTCTTTAGTACGTCTAGTACATTTGTTTGAAACAATGTAGCAAATCACGAAATCACAAAATGGCGACAAAAAGACATTTGTGCTACCAGATTCCTGACTCTACCCAATAGATATATCTTTATGGCAGGTGCTATCTCACAATTACATTGAATGCTGCCACATTTAGGAATGGTGGGAAATGCAAGAGTCCAGCCATCACATGTTCTGGATGGTGACGGCTTTGGCAGATCTGGGATGTGAAGGAGGGGTGGAATCCCCACTTGTGCTACAAGTCCAGCAGAGGGCGAAGGGTCTCCACTCACACAGCATTAGTGATGATGATATCTCTGTGAATGGTTTCAATGTTTGCAGGCTCAGGGGTGATGCTCTTCATCAGACGCTGAGGAGAAGAGAATGGGTGAGCATGGGACACTTGGGACATATACAGACATCATGAGTGATGCAGTCTGCCAGTCAGCCTATTCAGATTAGTAGTTTGGATATTCTGGTATCCCATGATGCACCAACCTCACACCTTCTGCGTAAATTCCTGTGAGTTGTGAGTTGCTTTCTTCTAGTTGGGGCAGAGCTAAGATATAAGCCTATAATGACCCACTGGATGCCAATATTGTGAATCGTTTTAAAAAGATATCTTTTAAACATTTCTACATGACTATGCCAAAGCTAAAAAAGACATTAGAAATCAGATCTTTAAGTTTCCTTGACAATTTAGTAGAACTAGCCAAAGAACTGCTTCCACCTTAACAAACTGACTTGATTTATCTTGCATTCTACAGTTTGCCAAAAAATATTTTGTAATGTTCTGACAGAAATCTGTCTGTACTCTTAAGTATTTTCTCCCACTGATCTCAGCTTAGCTGCACTGCTTTTGGAATTTCAGGAGGAAAACTGGGAGGGTTTCCAAGAAGTGTACTTTCTTTCCTGTGCGTGGGCTGATGACAAGTGCATTGTGTTTTCTCAGTCTGGTAAATCATTACGAATAAAAGAGCTAAAGGCATATTAACGGTGCCCATTCTATAATAAATATAAAACAGCTCTGACTATTAAACTCCATTATTTCATTAGAGTTGGAGGAAAAGAAGAAGTCCTTTCAAACTATGTACTCAGCTTTATTTTTAGCCCAAAGTAAGCTTCAACCAGCCAAAGGAGGGCTGAATAAATGAGACAAAGAAGAAACCCATTACAGCAGCTTCAAAACCAGTATTGTTCAATTTGCAATTGTTTGCTGGGATCTGACGTTAATGGAAGCTTGTAAGCTGTCGTTATTATAATTTGAGAGGTTGATGTGGTGAACTACAGTGATGCATCTCTGCACTTTCACCTGTAGCAACTGCAAATAATGACAATGAGATAACAAAAGGTAGTTTGCTTTATAATAGTGCCATACGGGGGAGAATGCAGCGGTTACATGTTTAGCTTTTGTGTATAACCCAACTCCAGGGAAGGGTAACTAACCCCAACATTTTAATCATATTTTAGAACTAGAGTGCAAATAAACCATTATCCTTGCAACAATAACCACTTAGTGTGTGAGTGTGTAGACTATTGCTGTGTCTGAAACAGTGCCTTACAGTGTATTAGGGCTTTTCTGTATTAGGTGGGGTATGTGGTTTGGAACGAAGCTCCTGCAGAACCCTGGATATTTGTCAATAAAGTTTCATTGATTTAATTTCCCAAATAACACAGTATATGGTGAACAGGGTGTGATTTTGGAAAGTATTAATGCCTACAGTACACCTGCAGGGTTTTTTCCCCAGTGATAATGAAACACATCTGAACCAGTTAATCAAAACCTCAGAACATTACAGCCAAATGTGCTGGAAATGAGCATTCAGTCTGAGCGTGGCTCCTAACTGACCTCTCTTTACACCAAGGACATGTCTTTACCACCGGGTAACAGCTATAATGCTAAACATACATCCTATCTGACACACCCTTTTAGCACCATTGTGTATTTAAGGCATATGCAAACATGCGGCACTCTTCCTGACTGACAGCTCCATCAAAAGCAGCCGGACGAAAAGCAGGATGGCCGTGGCATCTGGACTGTGCTCACATCTCTCATCAAGTCTCACGTACACCAAATGGATAACGTGAGTCACAGTCTTATGAAAGTGTGTTTATCTAATTTACCTGCATCTCCTCTTTGTCACACGTGCGCAGCTGCATAATGACAGATGGGTTTAGGTGCTGTTGTTGGCATACCTGTTTGAAGGTCCCTTTGGAGGTGAGCAGGTGGTAGGCCATGTAGGAAGGCACACAAATGAAAGAGGAGACACCAATGCAGTAGCCCAGTACAGTGGTCCAGAATGGGTACATGTAGTCAAACAGTTTCACTTCAGGAGGGAAGGCCAGGAAACTTCCGATGATGAACTATAAACAAATAACGCATGGAACACAAAAAGCTTCCTGTTAGATGGGAAGATTAGTAGTATGTTCACTGAAGTATGGGACAGTTAAGTCATTTCTATGGGAAAAGGTTGCATTTGCAAAATAAATGGTTTGGCATTACTGTTTTGGCTCCATAGTTGCTCCTAATACTCAAAATTGAGTATTAAAAAAATACAAACTCAAAATACAAAATACTACAATAATTTAAATCATTGAGATACATAGTATTTATCAGTTCTACCTGAATTACACCAGGGTAAAATGTCATGTTAATGAGACTGTGGTAGAATATGGTGCTATGAATGTGCTTTGGATTTGTTTTTTTTTTCTTGTGGTTGAACTGACCAGTAGGAAGCAGGGGCAGATGGCCACCCAACACACCCTCCAGAACAGACCCGGGGAGAAGCCAAGCATCAGCTGCACGTCATTGCAGAAACGTGTCGTCCCTCAACACACACACACAGTGACAAAGTGAGGCCACATATTATAGTACAGAACCTCAGATGATTTCCTAGATGGATCTGGTAAAGTTCAGGTATTTACCATAAAACCAGGAAACAGCGATGACTTCAAGGAAGACTACAGTGATGACGGCAGGGCCTGTGGCGTATTCTTCAAACAGTTTCACCACAAACGCTCCTCCCTATCAACATCGCACTGGTAACTGCACTTATTGCCACATGAATACATATTTAAACTAGTGAGGAAATTATAATGATAATAAATACTTGGTAATTTGTTACGTTTCCCAGAACACATTCTCCTTGCTATTTCAATGCACCATAGAACGTGAGAGGACTCACGTAAGTAAGTGTTGACAGAGCTCCCAGGTAGCAGACACACACCAGACCTAACACAAAACACTCTCTCCTGCGGGCCAACAGGTGGGGAAACTCATCCAGCATGGCGGTGATCACTCCTTCCAGCCCAGCAAACTGCAGGTGGAGACATAAATGGAGCTAATAAAGAGAGTACCACTGGTTACATAATGCAGACGCTGGCGTTAACTCTAACTGTAAGAAACACACACTCACAGCTCAGTGCATTCTGACAAAGCCAAGCGTCAAGCAGGACCAAAGACCAGACCCACTGATAATCTCATTAGTGCATTGTGATAAGCACATGCTGTCATTCTTTGTGGCTGTTTACCATAGAAACTGTATGAGTGGTTTAATATCATCCTTTAGGAAAGAGGCATTTAGAAGGGCAAACCAGGGACAGCAGCATGACCAACAGCCTCAGACCTCAGCCTCAGCGATTGGCAGTGAATACTGTGTCAGCCAAAATGTTGTTGTCTTAGCAGATAAGCGAAATGCTTAGTAAAAACCTGCTTAGAGCTCCATATGCTGTTATTAAGATAAGTTGAAAGAGCTGGGCTAATTAACTAGTGGGGCAGAGAGACTGACCGTGCTATCTAATCCCAGCATGATGATCATGAGGAAGAAGATAATGGCAAGGAAAGTACTAGCAGGCATGTTGGCGATGGCCTCGGCATAGACGATGAAAAGTAGACTGGGACCTAAAACAAGAGGCACAATTAATAAAGAACTTAAGTATTAATGTATCTTCCAGGCATATGTAAGGAGTGTGTTTTAAGAGGTTACATTTAAGAGGTTAGTACAAATAAAGCTTCTAGTTCTCACCAGCGTCCTTTGCTACCGTCTCCACCTTCTCCTTCCGCATCTCAGCCATGTAGCCCAGTACGGTGAAGATCACAAAGCCTGACATGAAGCTGGTCAGACAGTTCACTGAGCTTGTCACCAACGCATCTCTGAGACACAAATATAAACCTTTTATATAAACCTTTTACAGAACTCTCTCCTTTTCGTTATCTTATTCATCTTAATTCATCTTAATTAATAATAGTCACATCAGAACAAAGGGTAAATCATGTACAAATAACTAATGTTTGTGTTTACTATTTCAATAGTCATATATAAATTTTTTTAATTATATTACTCAAACTATATTTGATATTGATAGAAAGGCAGATTAGTTGCAGGCTTTGAAAAGCAGATGTTTCATATTTAAAGTCATATAGTCTTGTACTTGTAACAGTTGTTGTGAAAAGGATTGTAGCTGGCAAAGGCCAGGAGCACACCAAAACCTGGACCCAGAGAGAAGAAGATCTGGGCTGCTGCATCAATCCAAACCTAGAAAAGAAAATTCGGATCATGTAAAAGGTGAGGAAAATTTTAAATATAATATCACAATGCAAAACGTTTCGCTAAGGATCAAGCTTGCTTTTAGTTTGTTTATTCACCGTAGTGCTCAGGAGCTTCTCCCAGTTAGGCTTCAGGTAGAAGATGACGCCTCTCCATGCTCCAGGAAGAGTGGCGCCTCGTACCAGAAGGACCAGCAGAACCACGTATGGAAGGGTTGCGGTCACCCATACTACCTACCAGACAAAAGCACAAGTAATTAGCTAGGTTGTGATATGAACTCTGGGTCCTCTTCTCCACGGTTATTATTGGACACCTGGCCCTAGAAGGCAATAGCATTACCAAGAATCAAACTTCTGACCTCCCAGTGATAGGTGTGCAAATTCCTGGACTGTTGTGCCACTTGGAAGCCTCAAGAGTTAAAGTTTAAATGTAAATCTTTCCTTAATAAGACTCTGCTCTCTTTTTTTTCTTCTCACCTTGCCGGAGGTCTTAACCCCCTTCCAGATGCTGAAGTAGACAATGGTGAAGATGAAGAGCAGACAGAGGGCCAGCTGCCAGCTCACTGCACCCAGCTGATGAAGACCTGGGGACAGGTGCACCTGCAACACCTTCCGTCTGAGACGTTGAGAGAAAAAAGAGAGCAAAAGAGGTAGGAAAAAGAGAAGAATCTGCATGCATTGGTGAGGGAACATAAGACTGACATTTATAATGGCAGAATCAAAACAGTGGAAACTGAAGTTGAATAGAAGTGCTGAGAGAATAGATGATGAGTGAGAACTGACTATTGAAGGTCAAAGGGAAACATGTTTATATGGAAAACAGGAAATCCCTGCTGATATAGCAAGAAAAGCTTTTTGGCTTCCAGTGTATAATTAACCTAAACCTTATCAAAGCCTGCAAATCTCCCCTAAAGAATCAGAATAAAGTGAGCTGTTAAAACTGGTTTCCACGCATCTACAAAAGACATAGGCTCTTCTAATGTGAGGGGCTGCTCATATGCATGTCTTAACCATTATAATACATCCTCATAATCTACATGAAACTTCCTGCTGTTACCAACTGGGTTTTTCCTCCATGCTAATCCACCCTTGCTCACTTTCTAGCCTCCTCTGTATGCTCCTGGCACTTACATGCACTTACGTATAGAACTCCTCGGCAGGCGAGGTGGATTCATTGGTCCAAGAGACGTTACTGTCGGTGGACATGTACTGCTTGCAGTTGGGCGTGTTCCAGTAGTTTTTGCACGTCGTCCATGGAAGCGTGGAGTTGAAGGAGGACAACAGGTAATACAGAGCCCAGGCCATGATGGTGTTGTAGTAGAAGGCAATGTACAGGGCAATAATGCAGATGGCAAAGCCAATACCTATAAAAGCGATGCAGTAAAAGAAGTTCATATGCTTCACTCTGCTTCAAGCGTCTTCCACTTCAGAAAGAGATGGGCTGATGACATTTCGGACATTTACATAAAATCGAAGTTCTATAGAAGCTGGCATTTTGCAAGGGAAATGTGACAATTTCCATAACAGAGAGTACAACAGCTATCAACAAAGCAGCACACTGAGAAAGAGTGACGAAAGAGTGCATTATCAGTCTCGGTGCTCCCATTGCTTCCATTTAGCCCCAGTCAGTTTGGAGCAACTTAGACTGCTTTTCTAGCCATTAAAGTAGAAATGTGCTGATATTACATTTTCATATCCTTTTAATCAATGTGTATAGAATTAGCTTTATATTGTACTAGAAAAACCTTGTACTTTTTTCTGTAGCACTTTATGTCAAAATGAACCTTGAAAGCCTCAAACATCGTCAAATTCTAACGTGCTCCCAATATCAATACGAGTGTGTAGAAGTACATAGGAGTACATTATACACCTGGACTTGCCTATGCAGAAGAGAGATCTGCAAAAGGGAGAGCAGAGCAGTCTTACCCTTGAAGATTGGGCAAATGTGTTTCCAGATGGATATGCAGCCACTACGGTGGAACTGCCCGAGTGCCAGCTCCATGTAGAACAGAGGAACCCCACCAAACACCGCCATCAGGAGGTAGGGCAACAGGAAAGCACCTGGACAAACAGTTGAGATAGGAATACTTTAGACACCAAGAGCGTGTCAACAGGTTTAAACATGTGAATTCTCTGGAACTAATGAAAACCCCCAACTTTCATCACATTCATGTGAAAAGGTGATTAAAAAAACAAAAACATCAATGAATAAGCGCTTTCAGAGAAACTAAGAAAAAAAAGTGAACTGTATGTTTCACCCTGCCAAAGTAAAGAGTGGTAGAGAAAGGTAGCACCAGTTCAGACAAGCCTCCCTGTTTGATTAAAGCTTTATTTGTATGCTTTTGACATGAGTGCAAAGATAGCAGTTGATTTAGTAGCTGCGAGGCAGGTTATTAAACAATAAGAGATTGAAGTCCCTCTCATGAAAGCCACAATTAGTGTTGGTAGTAGCGAGTGTGTCCCTAGCTGCTCTATCTTTCACTCGCCCTCCCATCTTGCATGGGAGAACAGGAA
The DNA here is from genome assembly GCA_028566375.1 of Leptodoras nelsoni. NCBI lineage: Eukaryota > Metazoa > Chordata > Actinopteri > Siluriformes > Doradidae > Leptodoras > Leptodoras nelsoni. The sequence goes on along the minus strand of JAOVVG010000051.1, from coordinate 15,694,347 downwards.
ATTACAAAGATTTTATTATTTCAAATTCAAAGGAAGGAGGCTGAATCCTGTTTGGAGAGAGAACGTGAGCAGTCAAGTATAAGGAAGCAAAAGAACAGTGGAGTTGACTATAAAATAACACACTGCCTATTTATTCTTTCTAAAGCACACAGAATCGACTCGATCACGCTTCAGAAAAGAAAAACAAATCTTTCTGACAAGTTGTTGTGACCATTACGTTGCTTTTAGTTTCGATAAGGCTCCAAACAGGCAGAATGTCATGCGTGAAATTGTGACTGCTTACTGTCAATCGGTGTAAATGTTTTGCTCCATCCTCTGCCCATAAACTCACCCCCTCCGTTCTGGTAGCAGATGTACGGGAAGCGCCACACGTTGCCCAGGTCCACTGCATAGCCGATGACCGACAGGAGAAAGTCCACCTTCTTGCTCCATGTCTCCCTGGGCGGATCTAGACTGGTCTGCTGGACCACAAGTGTTCTGAATGCCCCAACAGCACTTGTCCTCTCCCCTATCGCCCCAGTGCCTTCCCTTGGGCTCTGAGCTGATGTGCTGGGGTAGCCGTTTGACACCTGTGTGGGCCCCGAGACTAGTTTCTGCCCTTTCTCAGCAATGCTGCCATCCACCAGCCTACCATTCTCTTCAGATTTGTCCTTCTCATTTTGGTCCTCTCGGTTCATCATACCTGCCTGTTTCATCTCCATGGTCAAGGGTGAGATGCTGTGATTGGCTCTGAGGAAAGTTTTCTGGCACTGGCTGATATGGCGCCCATGAGGGGATTCAGATGATGGAGAAGAAAGATTGACTGGCAGATCAGGAGGAAAGAGAGATAGCAGCAATGGACCTGACTGTTTAGACCACTTAAACCAGCTCCAATAAACACCTGGATAAAAAAAAAGAGCAGAATTTTATAGGGCATTCAGAAAGATCACATTTTCCTTCCTCACAAGTCCACACTGGTGACACAGAAAACACATACAATCCAACCAGTGATTACTTATTTGACTGCTGTGAGTCCAAACAAATTACATCTAATATAAACCATGCAGATTCAAACAGTCTCTGCCACATGGGGTTAAAAACTGGAAAAAAAGGAAGGAAATTTGTGCAGGCCTGTGCAAAAGTACACCCAGGGGAGCTGCCAGAACACATTTATGTATTTTATTTTTGCTTGACATTTTTGGTGTTAAAATTAACATGTAAGATATTTGATATGCCTTGTCTACGCCTTCATATGAAACAACACCATCGGAGAAATTAGGAAATGAAAACTTTGGGAAAGAAGTTGTGAAATATGAACAATGCCTATCTCAGCTGAAACTGTGATAAATAAACTATGACATATGACTATATAAAATATGACTATGACTATAACTATGACAAATAAACTTCAAAGGCATGACATCAAGGCTTCCCCACTGTTTTTACAGCAAAAAATGAATCATTTATAATAATGGGAAAATAATTGGTGTCTAGATTTCAAAACAGCTTGAGGGGAAATTGAGAACCCAAACTGTAATACATCAAGGGTCATTTGTAAGTGTTACTAATTAAAGTTGTTTGTATTTAATATAGTTATGGAAAGAAACCCCCAATAATCAGTTAAAGCAGTTTTTGCACAGCAACAATGGAGCAATGAATACCCTCTTGCCTGCTCTTAATTCAGTTGTCTGATCTTTGGCAGACAAAAGGAAATAATCAAAAGAACAATAATGATTCGAGGAACCTTAAACAATATTCTCTTAAAAAAAAAAGAATACCCGTTTAAACCATTTGGCACGGCGGTTTGCCCACACATGCGTTTTATAAAGTTTCCAGTGGAAGTAAGTGTCCAATGTTCCTTCAGCTCTACATTTTTATAGCTATTCCTAATGATTAATTGTGTACAACCACCTAAATTTCCTATTAATTATTTCTTCATGGTAATATCCAGTGTGGTGAAGGTGGAAAGTGTTACACAGAAACAATTGGCATTTGTCTGATTTTCACACACGGCTAACATTATTAGAGTTTCATCTATTAAATAAGGTTTTCCTTAACACAAACTCCCAACGTAGCACAATAGAACACTAGGGCTCAATGCCTTTAAACTTTAGCCTATAATTAAAAAGAACCAGTGCGAAATAAGAAATTCCTTCTCTTCCACACAGGAAGAACACTAGACTTTTGATAAAATATGACTAAAATATGTTTCCACATGGCAACCATGAAAGAATTCAATTGGACTCACTTAGAACATTTCTAAAAGCTAGTTCCAGAAAAATCTGTTTAATCTGTGATCTTCCTGAGCGATTTCCCCTCGGATAACGGAATGGTCTTCATTTCATCCTCATACATTCAGGTCGCTTGATTTTAATATAGTTTATTGGATCCAGTTGGACCTTGCTCTCTTCTGGCTTTTACTATTCTTGCTATTCAGGAATCCAAAGTGCTGAACCCCCCAAAAGTCAACTATAATTAAGATGGTATCATTTTAGGAGTAGATGCCAAGCTTTAATACACTGAGGCATTGCAATCAAAGGTACAATTTTTTTAATCAGCCTGGTAATCAGATAGAAGGAGAGCTCAGGCTCTAGGTAAGGTTTTTCTCAATTCTCCACATATTTAATAATGAGCACCACTTTGTCCAGCACAATATTTCTGTGCAATTATTTCTCAGTTTTCAGAGAACACAAAAATATACAATTTTAAATATGAAACATTGCATGCATTGGATATGCATGCTCACAATATTATTATAAGCTACAGATCACTTTGCATCATCATATCAGAGAGCATTACTACAGTTTACATAATGTTAAAAAATCATTCTGGCCTGCTGCATATTTTTTTTATATTTTTATAAAAAGTTAACCAATGAACATTCTCACATCCTTAATTACTTTGCACAAAGTTACTACAAATACATCAATCAGCAATTTCAGTTCACAGAGCATATCAAGATATACAGCATGCAAACACACACAAGTTTAAACCTGTCTCCCTTTTCTTTTGGGCAAACACCTTTCTGTACACAGCATGCGCAGAACAACCCTACCGTGCAGCAGTGGAGCGGTTCTGTGGGGGTCTGTGTGCGCTGGGCTGGTGCTCACCGACCCTGGGAGCCAAGCGCGTAAGACACACCTCCCTAACACTCCTGCACACACGCGCACCCACACTCTCTCTCCCTCCTTTCCTTATACACACATTTACAGTGGTTGCCAGCCTTATTGATCCCTACACTCTTTTACTCTCTCCTCCAGTCCCGTTGTGTAAATGTGGGTATGTACGCTCAGGTGATGTAATCTGGACTGCTTTCACTTCCTCTACACAGTTCATTATTCACCATGAATTACATACAACCGCACGACGCTGATCAGCATCTTCATTTTCCTGGTATGTGAGTGACAGATAAAAGAGGAAACTTCTCTGATGAGTTTGCTGTGCAAATTAAAGGCTAGATAGACAGAGTATATGTGTATAAAGTGTGTACACAAAAAAGTGTGTAAACATCCTTTACATGCCTGTGATTTTACACAGCTAGAATACTACTAGCAAGTAAGAAAACTAGCAAAAATCCTTTTATGGAAAGTTCACATCTGAAACAGGGGATTCAGGAAATTCCAGAATAAGGCCTTTTCATAATAGGATATAGTATTATGAAACACATACCGGGATCATAGTTAAAAAAAAAAGCCCTTACTTCGCTTAACTTAAAGCCTCAGAAAAAAATAGGAATTCAGATCAAGGTACGTGAATTCCCATCTGTTACTCTGGCATGTATTAAATCAGGGCTGACCCAGATTCCAATAATCCTACTGAGATTTTTTCGTTCTTATTCCTTCCATTTTACACTGATTCCAGGATTAAGACAAGGACTTGACCATTTATTCATTTCTAAATTCACAGAATAATGAATGCAATTATTTTATTTTGGCAATATCGTACAACAAGGTATAGTTGAGGTGACTATTACATGTTTATGTAATCTTAAATATACAGTATGCATGAATAAAGGCTGTTTTATACAGCTTATCTTCGCTATTAAAACACACGCATGGGAAATATTCATTAATTCATTTTCTTAACCGCTTATTCCTTTTCAGGGTCACAGGAGAGCCGTTGCCTAGACGGCAGCATAGGGCGCAAGGCAGGAACAACCCTAGACGGGGTGCCAATCCATCGTAGGGCACACACACACACGCACACACACTAGGGCCACTTCAGAGACACCAATCAACCTAACGTGCATATCTTTGGACTGTTGGAGGAAACCGGAGAACCCAGAGTAAACCCACGCGGACACGAGGAGGACATGCAGACTCCACACAAAAAGGACCCAGAGCGCCCCACCTAGGGATCGAAACCGGGACCTTCTTGCTGTGAGGCGACGGTGCTACCCACCGAGCCACCGTGTCACCCCGCATGGGAAACATGAACATTTACATTGTACAATTCTTGATTACTTCATATCCATTATACACTCAGAACTATTTCTATCAACACTCATCTTAATCACACACTTCATGTGTAAGAAAAGAAAAAAAAAAGCCTCCACAAGCCAAATGGAAAATGGACAATCTCTTGTATTCTTGATATTCGTGTTCACATGTGAATAACACAGCAATATATGCAGTCCAAATGAGAAAGTGTCAGCAGGGAATAAATGATGTTTTATCAGTAAGGAAGTTAACTCCCCTCACTCTTTCAAACACACCCAAAAGTTAAGCAACTCCGGCACAACATTAAATAATTACACAGCTCCGCTCTTGCAACATATTTTTCCTTTTCTCTTATCAAACTCACTGTTGTCAGTTTGGGAGGTGACGTTTACATAAACTTATATCCTCCGATGCAGATAAAACCTGTCATCGCATTGTTTTTCAACTAGCAGCCAACAGGCACTGATCACTATCTAAAGCCATACAAAAGAGAACAGTAATGAACTCCCATGCCACAGACAGCAGTCTTACTCCTTGGCACAGACCCCCCCCCCCTCATGAAGACATATTTCACATATAACATATAACTAATAAGTTTTATGACACTGTGTACTCACAATCATGTTATTAACACAAAAGAGACATAGAATGGATAAATTAGACACATTTAATCCTTTTGTTAGTGACACCCAGGTAATAACGATATATCACAACAGTATGAATGAAATGTTACCTGAGATCTGTTAACTCAGTTACCTCAGTTTATAAGAGGCATGAATGAAATGTGCAGTAACAGCGTGTTACGCCAACCATAGTGGTTTCTTTAGATGCCAGGAGTACGTGTTGGCATGACCAACAATCTCTGACCTTTGAAACATGTTGGTGCATTTTCCATCGTCTGTCTACAGGGGCAGGGGGTACAGATCAAAGATGTGGGGGATCAAGGAAAGGAGGAAAAAATGAACAAAGGCTAACAATAGAAAACGAGGCAGGCAGAGAGAGATGGATAGGGTAATTTTTGAAATAGTTTTTTTATACGTTCCTTTCATCTCGTCTTTTGCTCTTCTCATTCTTCCTTGTCTCCTGCCTCTAACTTAACCTCTGTATTTTATTAATCTTCACCTCCCATCTTGGCACGAAGCCTAAATTATATCCAAGGGCTGTATTTGTACAATAGATTGACGTTCTGTAGACATAGCCAAGGAGGGAGAGCAGCCCTTCAAAAACTTGTGCTCCAAAAACAGCCACGGTGGCATCAAACAGTGTTTCATGTTACATTATAAGTTTGCAAATAAAAGTA
>JAOVVG010000051.1:15645185-15655893 GCA_028566375.1 Leptodoras nelsoni | reverse complement strand
ATAATATGAATTATATTATGAATGAACTAGTTTTGATGCCTTCAGTAAGAATCTACAATGTAAATAGTCATGAAAAAAAAGAAAATGCATTGAATGAGAAGGTGTGTCCAAACTTTTGGCCTGTACTGTATATGACAGTGCTTGCATTTTGTTTAACATGCCATCATTACATTTTGCCAGGTTCATTCATCTTGGATGGACTGATGAAAAGGATCATGTTTTTTTTAATGGCAGGTGAATGTACAATCTATGCATGTTGTATGTATCTTTGATCTAGCTTTTATTTCACTGGCTTATATAATAATTTACTATATCAACTGTAATATTTTCTCAGGAATGTTTTTTTCTTGCAACGCCACTGGGACCTTCAGTCAGTTTGACTGTGCTTTTTAACAGCTGGCCCTTATTATGAACAGGTGCTCAGACAAAGGGTTCACTCCTTTGAAGCATGTGATTTATAGCTATGAAAGAGCTTTGTTTCTGCTTGTATCTACTCGGTAGGAAAGGAAATGTGGTCTTAATATTTTTAAATTCCTTAGCTAGGTAGCTAATTTTTGGTGCTACCGTTTGACTGAGCAGCCTATTTTAAATGAGCCCTGCAGATTTATGTTGGACATTTCATAAGTTTATTGCAAAATTTATTGCCACAATGATCGCTACTGTAATCTCATACTGCACTGGTTGAGAAAGCGTCGTGGTGCTGGAATTTTAATGCCCAGGCTCTTAAAGCGACGCTCGCGCGCCTGGCCCGCCCGCCCTTCCTAATTATCATATGACTTACCTGATTCGTCAGACAAAAGCAAAACCGTGCAATCGCAGCTCTCCGAAGGCGGGCCTTTGTCGTCGAGTTATGTGACGTCACGAGACACTCGGCTCACCGACGGCAGGCTCAGAGATGCTGTGAGCGCGAGACTACAGCATCTTTCAGTCACACGATCCGGGGAAAAAGCACGCATCTCCGTCACCGCCAGTATCCGCACACACCGCATCTTCCTCCTCTCCGGACTTCACTGACATACCTAACCCCAAACCACTCGAGGCTACGTTCATGCAAGAGATAAGGAGCGTTTCAGACGCAGCATCTTTTGTTTTGCCTCCTTTCCTTTCTTATTATTTATTCGATACATTTCTTATATCCGTTTTTGGGGACTAAGCGTACTTTCTCCTATGCATGAGGAGAGCACCATTACAGAAGACAAAGCAAAGCCTGATCGTGTATAGGAGGGAGTAAGAATCCACCGGACAGAACAATAACCTGCTCCCTGAATGTTAATGTGAATCCTTTGGAGAGCAGGGCTCAGTGTGCTCTTCTGCCGCCTTTCTGAAGGAACTTATAGCGTATTTGTATCGAAGCCCACGATTCAGATCGGCGCTCCCGCAGCTCGAAGCTCTGCTCTTATCCCAGGCTCAGACTTGGCGGACAGGATCGGGTTCGACACGCGTCCTGCGACGGAGAAGCGCGGCGGAGTATCGGAGTCTGTGAGAAAATGATGGCCGGCGGGGCAGTGCAGCAAAACGGCATTTTCTCCAATCCGCACCACCACAATCAGCAGCCGCACATGGAGTCGGACCCGCCGGACTCCCGCAAGAGACCGCTGGAGACGCCGACCGAGGCGAGCAGCACCAAGCGCACCAACACGGGGGGTAAGAGACGCGCGAGCGGCCTTCGCTCCTGAGCGAGCCGCTTTCACCGCGGCGCGGTTACAGGCACACCGAGGCGGCAGGTTCATTTCCTCATTTTAATTCGCGCACCATCTCAAGGATACGTTGAAAAACGTCAGGGTGTCGTGAGGTTCAAAATAAAAACAACCATTTTTCTGAGATGGGCTTTGACAACATAGTGCGTCCATTTTCTAATAACAGCGGCCTTTGATGTTAGTGATGGCGGGAGAGTATACAGCCTGTAGGGCTGAAGGAAAAGCGCCAATAAACACACTTTTAGACGGATTTTATATATAGACTATAGTATAGTCCAGTATAGTATAGTAAATATATATATATGTATTTATATGTATGTATATCTCTGAATGGTAGGAAAGGAAGGAATGCCTTTAAGGCTGAGCAATGGGGAAACGACGAGCGCATCCTTGGCATCACCGCGAATGACCTTGCATTTATAAATCAGTGCTTCCGATTTCCCGACGCTATGGTTATGGATACTGCAGGTTTACTTTACTGATATCATTTTTACCTGATCACTGTGCAAAAGGTGATCATCACTAATATAGCCACAAATATTAATATAATTACAAAACATGGGAAGACAACCGGGATGGTCCTATTGCCTACAGCCAAGCGCGCGCACACACACACACACCTATGTTTAAAAAATAAAATGTCAGAATACTAGTTCATAGCCTTTTAATACAATACCCTGCTAAGATGCTAGGCTGTATTATGCGGTAGGCCATTTACGGTGTTGGACGTAACCATTGGCATGGCAACCCATTAACGTGTCAGCATCGCGCTCAGGGTGTTCAGACATTTCCAGTTCCGCTCGCTGTAACTCCACCAGTCCTATTTTTAAAATAGGCCCACACGGTTTAATTTATAGAACAGTATATTCATTTTTACTCCACATTAACCCTGCTGGCTTTGTTGCACCCTGTTCTCCTGCCTGGCGTTTACATGTGACGATATCGATGTTTGCTGCTTTGGCAATGAGGAAAAAGCCCATGCTGCACCCGTGGGAGGCATTATACACAAACACCATCCATTTGGCCAAATGAAATGGCTGTTAGGATCTTCAGTACAGGCGTCTTATCCTTCAGAATCTCACACTGCTGAACCTGCTGCTATATACAACATTAAGCCCTGATATTAAGCCACACTAACATGTGTCTACAAATACATTAGAATATGTTGGTGATAGCAAGATGATCCTTAATGTGCACTATTTTTAAATAAGAAAAGCAGTCCATAATTTGAAACAAAATACTATATCGAGTGATCATTAACTGTTTAGTTAAGCTGCTTAATACTGATCAAATAATACAACATTCGAACAAAAATATGAGTGGATATATTAGAACTGTATGGGCTAAGAAAAATAACAGGCTCTCTCGTTAAATTCATTTGCCATACACACATCTGTCATATTAGCATGTGCCGTTTTTCAGCGTATACGTTTATTCTAAATGTATGGTAAATTTGGGCTTATGTGTACTGCATGGTGTAATCCAGTAAAGGCAGAACAAAAATGTTAAGGATATATAGCATGTTTTACAATTAAGGAAAATACAGATCTTTTTGGTTGGTGTATGATTATAATATATGATTAATATGATCTAAAACTGAACAGCTATAACGAGAATAATACTTGATTCATTTTAGGTATCTAATAATCACATTACGCTTCACATAACAGCATGGCATAGTACTCTAATTGGAAATAAAATTCTTAAAAAAAAAACCATTTACTGAGAACAATTGAAATAGATGAAATGTTATTATTTCATATTTGCTTAAGGTTGTTGATGTTGAAGCGAATATAAAACATTTAAAACAAAAAAGGATCTCTATATATGTAATAATAATAATAATAATAATAATAATAACAACAACAACTCATGGTTCCTTACAGGAATTTCATCATCATGGTATATTTTATATGTTGCCTGTAAAAGCCTTTTTACGCATAGTGAGAGAAAGTTGGCAGAAAACAGAGAGTCATTTGCTTGCCAGAAAATCATTAGAGGAGTGGTGCTGTTTTAGCCCCATCACCACTATAAAGCTGCTCTTGGTTTCCATGAGCTGTGCCCGGAGCTCTAATGCCATATATAAGGTAGAACGTGCGGTAATTTCTTAAATGAAAGCGCTGGCACAGGAGACATCTTGTACACTGTTGCAGTGGGTGCAGGTGTCCTTGGTGAGTAGCGTAAGGGGACAGTGACCCTCTTATGGAAAATGGGACAGTGGAAGTGTGTGTGTGCATGTGTGTGTTCCTGTCAGAGCAAGAGACATTTAGGAAGATGAAAGAAAGGTAGAGCTCCTGGCACAGGAAGTGTATTGTTAGATGGTCTATAAGAGACATTTTTCTTATGTGTTTTCTTACCACTGCTCCCACTGATTCACACACTCAAGTAATAGCTTACAAGTTTCTCATCATTTAAGAAAGTAGGCCGTAGAGCTCTGTCAAAAACAGATCTTACATAAACATGATTTTCCAGCTGGGTTTGAAGATTTTCCCCAACCCCCTCAGAGATTTACATAGAGGACAAATAGCTGCTTCTCGCTCCATTCAGACACAACTGACAGAGCTGTACAGCCATCCTCATACAGCTGCATTTGCGACCAGCCCCCTGATTAACCATGCGGCATTGCTGCTGCAGTTATTAGTTTCGGAAGCCGTGCATTTAGCTCTTTTATCACTTTTCTCATGGCAAACATCCCTCTGCGTCCTTACAAATTCCTGCTCTGGTGGAGCCTCGCTCATCCTTTTCCTTCTCTTCGTCGGTGGTGGCCATTGATTAGCTTCCAAAGGGCCGCCGTGTCTGTGTATTGATCTCCGAATGATATTAATGTAAAGGGGGCGCTGTTTTTTTCCTCCTCCTCTTTTTTTAAAGCACTGCGTCAAAGATTAAAAAAAATCTCTGCAAGGGCGGGGGACTTTGGGTGGGCCGCACTACTGAGAGGGCAGCACGGGATTGGATGAGAGGCTCACCTCGCTCTGTCTGTCTGCGGCGGAATGGAGCATGGGGCGCTCGATGAATATGAATGAGAACAATGAAACGAACAACTCGAAAAAAGGATACGATTCGGTCCGATCTTTGTGCCATTTCTTCCTGCCAGAAAGGGAACAGTTGCCTTCCGCTTGCCTTACTCTATGCTAAAAGAATGACCATTATCTAATACGTTGGTATATATTTTGGTCAGGCAGTTTATGAGACAGACTGTTACAACATCCTGCCACTCGGCATCGATATGCGAAGGCTTAATTCCTCATGATTTCATGATCATGATCATCTTAACAAATGTACGCAGTTGTTCTAAGATAGGTATGCATGACATACTGTATGTAATAGCAGCCGGGATTTGTCCTCATCATGTGTTATCTAGCTTATTGGAACTATGTTTGCCCCTATTGCTCTCTAGCCATAGCCTGACTCGTTGACCCGCACGGCTCCTGACACAAGATCCCGGGATTTGAACCTTCAATCCCCAGGCTGATGCTACCTATTCTGGGTGTCCCATCTCTCCAGAACTCCTAGCAACCAGTCACTTTGTTTATGCATGACAGTTTGTACCTGATACCCGTTTGGTGTATATATAGTGATCGACTTAATAAATGTATATACACAGACAGTAAAAGCAGCCAATCGTTTATGCCAGCTTTCTCATTCACATGCTTGTGTTCTTTCTGTAACACACAACGGAAGTGCTGGATTGGAGACATTGCTTTAGGTTACACTATAGCTAAAGGAAATAGGATGAGATTTTCCAGGCTGGCTTGTGTAGACAAGCAACAGGAAATAACGTTGTTCCTGTTCAAACTTGGCCTGCAGAGTCCTTGCCCTGTGTTGCTGGGTTAGAATAGGGAGTCCCTGCGGTAACACGGATCCAGACCAAAGATTTTCTGTATTTGGCAGAAATTAAACACTACCTGGGATTACCCAGGGAAATCCTGAGAGGCGGAATGCTGGTCTGAGTGTTTTAGCACAGAGGGATCTGGCGTTCTGTTTTGACCTGCAGTGCAGTGTGCTCCAGCTTCTTTTTCCAGCAGCCCGCTGCATTTACTTTAATGCACCTGTTAAAACCCTGACTGAGAAAATTCTTACCTTGGTTGATTTGGCAAATGATGAAATTGAAATTGAACTAAACCTACAGCATGCAGTATGGAAGTGGTCAGAGTTATAAGAGCAAACGGTTTGAGCTGTGATGGCGCATGACCATTTTTAAGATAAATTAGTTTTCAGAGTATGTTTCCAGATTAATTTCCTCACAGATGAGATGGTAACAGCTGATTAGATGTAAGAGACAAGTCTTTGTCTCTCTGCAGTAATCTCAGATCTACTCCAGTGTGATCAATGGTTCATATAAATAAATATGTACATAAAAAAACCTAAAGGCTTTCGATTAGAGTTGGTCGTTGAATTTAGGGTCATTGATATCTAACAATTGGAATACTTTAAAATAGTAGGATGTGGTGCAATGCTTTTTCAGATAGCAGCTCTTTGTTCTGACTGTATGTTCAAGCTGCAGTCGGTTGGAAATTGGAAATCCATGTGTTCGATCATGGTACATTAGGAGTAAACTAAGCATGTGGTATAGTCCTCTTTATTAGATATTTCTGATGCAACAACACTTAAGTATGCAGTATATACATTATTAATTAAACTTGCCCTATTAATTAGGGGTGATTAAATTTAGATGCATCAAAATCAAATGGAGGGCAGTCTCACTTCTAGGATATCTGGGTCATTGCAAAAAAAAAAAAAGACTTGTGCTAATTTATGGGGAGAATCAAGCCATGGTATCTCAAAACAGCACTGGGGCTCAGGTCAGAGAAACACATATGTCCTTATGTAAATCCCATCCTTACATATCTGTTTAATCAAGTTTAATTTTAGGTTCTTTTTCATCTTTGCGGTATGATTAGGCAGGGTTAAATCCCAAAACAGCAATGTGTGTGTTTGTTGTTTTTATCTAAGTTCTGCACAGAGTAAGCTTCTCACACATACTGATACTGTAGACAGCCTGGCGATGCTAAAAGGATTACCACAAGACAATTAGATAATTAAGAGACTGTTAAACCCACCCAGTTATTAATGCTAATCCATGCAACATCCGCACTTATATCCCAAACTACTCATTCTTCTGACCTTAATGAGTCTGAGCAGGTTTTTTTTGTTTGTTTTTTTATCAGACTGACACAGTTCGTCCTGGCTCTTTCTGGTGCCAATGATGCTTCGGCAGTGTTATGTACACCATGCATGTTTGTATTGTCGCACTGTTTCTTCAGCTGTGTTTTAATTTTATTTACTATTTACTATTTTTTTTACTAACAGTATTTGGCCGCTAGCTTGCATAGCTTAGTTTGTCCAAATGAATGACTGCAAAAGATAAATAACTCTTCCAGAATTCCAATCCAATCTAATGCACCCGTCTTGTGGGAGCCGGCATGGATTAATAGCGGTTGGATATTAGGCATGTCCTCAAGCGGCTGTAGTGGGTGGATACAATGTCATGTTAAAGTCAGAGCACTGAATACGTGCACACAGCGGCTCCACTGACCTGAATAAGAAGCCTTACACACTTGAGCAGCAGTCTTTTCTAGGCCTGTATGTCCTCTTTTCTCACTATTTTTATTCTTTACAATAGCTCTCTGACTGTAAAGACTCTACCTGCCTCCAAACTTTTTGCATGCTGTGAATTCTAGGTAGTGACTAGTGTGTGAATATATGTGTAAGGCATTACTGCTTGATCCAACATGACCTCAAGCTTGTTAATTTGCAAATTCACACAGCTAAATGTGTGAAAAGGTATACACGTTACTCGTGGATGGGGCAGTGTTAGTATTTGTATCCCGTTCTAAGATTTCACCTGTAGGAAATTGAACAAATCCATAACCTTTGTTCAGATTTGTATAAAATTCTTTTGAGATCTGTTTGGTCCCGAAAACAAGCTTGAAAAACATCCTGTGAAAGCTGCCATTGTTCTTTACAAGCCCATGTCAGTTATATTACTTACATTTCTTTTATTTGTAAGATTTATGCACAGTGTTGCTTTGGTTATTCATGAGTTTATGATAAGCTTCTATAAAAGTAGATACATTTTAGTTTGTATATTGGCCGATTATATCAGCTGATATTTAACTATCCTGTGTTGCATGAGGTACAATTACAGGCTAGATCAATTTAAAATCAAATTTTCTAGTATAGCAAAACCTTTGGCAGAACACTAGTGGCTAGCGGGTCCACTGTTCCTGACCCAACTGTCCCCATGAATCTTTTCACAATTTGTGAGGTTTTTTTTATGCCTTTAAAAACTGCAGCTGCTTTAGGACTGAAACATCCCAAGCCCCATCATCGCTCCACTAAGACCTTACTGTTAAATAACTGAATCATAAGGTGGACTGAAAGTTTTGAACTAAAAAAGTTTTACATGAAATTCATGAGCTAACATCTGTTCATTGTTCTGAAAGTAGTCAATAAAGTAATATTCTGTGTTTTGATTTTTTTTCACAGAAAGGTGCTGAAACAATAAATTATTGCATGTATAATGGAAGAGACATTACTTGGATCATGTCCTGCTTAATGCTTTGATCAGATGCCTTAGCTTTCTTTTCCTTTTTTTTTCTTTCTTCAGAAGAAGGAGAGTACTTCTTGAAGGTGCTGATTCCCAGCTATGCTGCAGGCTCTATTATTGGCAAGGGAGGCCAGACCATTGTGCAGCTACAGAAAGAGACAGGTGCCACCATCAAGCTGTCCAAATCCAAAGACTTCTACCCAGGTGAGTCTCCCAAACGTGTCAGTCCACCATCAGTACACATTCAAAGTTATATTGTTTGAATGTTGGCATTCATTTTGGCATCCACACGTAGTGGTACGTTAGGTAAAGCACACTGTTATCACCCTCTTGGCTATACTTTGTGTTGTATGTATAAATGTTGTCTTAACTAAGGGCTAAAATGTGGCCTTCTGCAGAGGCACTCAGCTTTATCCTCAATGAAAATCATATGAGAAGGACGTAATCTTTGGCATGCAGCCACCACACATGGCCTTTATGGAGGCTCAGGTTGCACAGCGTAGCAGATCAAGACAAACAAGGATGCAGACTGTAGGAAAGAAGGAGAACAATGTTGCAGAGTGTAGGTTGTGATCTTTTATTCCTGAGAGTCTGGCACGATGGGTATTATAACTGGTGGATATCACTGTTCTTTTTATGGTGATGATGAGTAAATACGGTTTTAGGTTGGAAACTGGCATATGTCTTAAAGGAAATGAGGGCTAGCAAGGGGCTTTTGGGTTCCTACTTAAAAGAGCTTTGTGCCACTGGCTTGTCCTGCTGTGGTTGCTGTGTCCAACAGGGCACCTCTGTCCTTTTCCCCCTGAGACACCCATAAGAACAGAGCAGATGCCAGATCCAAGACACCTCCGTACAAAAGGCTGCATGCCCTTTCACTGGCTTTGCCATCTCTGAGTGCTGTAATAGAGTGTTTAGAGTGGTGCTGCTTAAATGGCTAATTGATTGCTGCAAGATAAATCGGCAGAAAAAATTGAGATGCGTAGGGAAGCGTTTTCTGAAGGCGATGGATGCGATGTTGCTGTGTTGGTTTGTTGGAATGGAGTGTTGTGTTGTGGTGGGGGTGGAGGGGAGCTTCCTCTGCAATGAAGGAGGCATCTGTATGGAAATGAGCATGAGCTTTTCATTGGATACGAATCAAAAGATCCACCTGCTGTGAGTAGGAGGGAGGCTTTTTTTTTTGCTTAGGAGCAGTGTCCGGCATTCCTGATTCAGGCAGATTTGAAACCTCTCAACGGAAGGGCCACTATCCCTCACCAAAGACTCTCTTCTTACTTCATCTTGGCTAAGTGCCCTAGCAGCATTTAATTCAGAGGCAATTAGCTAGCTACAGCAGTATTGGGCTGCAACTGGCCTGCATTCATTATTGCAGGAGAAAAGATTTATTAGATGCCTTCACTCCAAATATAGGGTTGTATAAGGTTTACTAGGAAACGACACTCATAATTTACAATGACTTTCTGAGTGTAGAGTACTCATCCACCTACAGCCTACAGAGGCCAAAGAATAGCTATATATATATATATAAAACACCAATATAAAACAATTTAGCATAGAATTTAATGATCAAATTTGGTAACACTGCACTACAGGAGTTCACATATTAGGCTAGACTAATAGACTAATTTAATGCTAGTAGGTGCCTATAGTAACCAATGAATATTGCCATTATCTGGCAACTTTAACATTAATGTTAACATTAGGATTTTAAGTACTTTATTTAGTGTTATTAAATAATAATAACTACATAGTAACTACTATCCCTGAAAATGTATGTTACCCTTAATAACAAAGTCTTAACAATGTTTTTGATTGTCTGAAAAATGTTCATATGAAATTGAAATTTGTGTAATTGAATTTGCATATTTACACACCACTTCATTTCTTTGGTATTGTCTCCTTAAATATCCAAAAATGTGTGTAATTGAGTTGAACTGTCATGTTACTTAGCGTGTGTTATTTTTATTTTTAGTGTTTAAGCATGTACTCTTCAGGACAGCTATTTATAAGGGGTTATCTTTTTATGTATATTATGTCGACACTGATTGAGTGCACAGGTCTTAATTCACTAATCAGTTGCTAATGCATTCATTTAATTAGCCTTTCACATCTCCAGATACAGTAGTCATTAGGAAGACGTAGCAAAAAACATACAATATATAGTAAGAATATGAGAACAATAAATAAAGGGCTGCTAATGTTGTCTACTGTAGTCATTATTTACACACACACACACACACACACACGTACACACACACACGTACACACACACACGCACGTACACACACGTGATATATGACCCTACCTTTCTGAAGTGTTATCTAATACTTTTATTGCAAGCAGTATTTTTATAATCTAATACTTTTGATGCAAGCAATAATTATTGTAATACAGTACAGGCCAAAAGTTTGGACACACCTTCTCATTCAATGCGTTTTCTTTATTTTCATGACTATTTACATTG
>JAOVVG010000051.1:15629555-15645085 GCA_028566375.1 Leptodoras nelsoni | reverse complement strand
TGTAAATAGTCATGAAAATAAAGAAAACGCATTGAATGAGAAGGTGTGTCCAAACTTTTGGCCTGTACTGTATATAAACAACATCATGTTTAATTTAGGAAAGATTCTGATTTAAGAAAAAAAGAAATATTGATGTAGCCTAAAGAAATCATGAGGTACCTAAAAGTCTTGTTCTGAATATTAATGTATTTCATTATGGTACTCTGTGGCAGCAAAATCTCAGGATTTTATTTGGAATGAAAGAACCAGGTGGGCACCAAAAGTGAGTGTTGTGAGTCAGTGAGAGAAGGAGTGAGTGTGTAGGAGGGAGGAAAATGAAGTGATCCTCAGCTCATGCTAGATACCCAGATGTTTGCTTGCTTGTGCCACTGTTATCAGGTCAGAGCGGGAGTTGACTAGCTCTTAGTGCTGATAGCATGCACTAGCTTCGCACCACAGATTCCTTGTTTCTCCTAGTTGAAGAATGAAATTTCAAAAGGCACCACCTATTAGACACCCAAATCATTTCCAGACCACTGGCTGCAAGAGGCACTATCTGTCAGCAGTATCTCTGATGTGCTGGGCCGTTGCTTGGTGAATTGGTGAGTTCATCGAGTTTGTTTTTTTTACACTTTCTGTCATTCTTGAGCTCACACAGCAACAGTAAAACACAAGTGACATACATGGGTTGACTGTATGCATTATTATCACTGGTGCTGCTGGAATAATAGGTGAAAGCAGGTATGAAAATTGAATCTATGAAATCTTCCGAGGCAAACATTTTACTTACACTGATGTAGTTTTGCAGATTTATTCAGACTGCACATCCCTGCTGAGCTCGTACAAGACAAAGACAGCACACTTACTATTGGACTTGTCAAGTAATGTTACAACCCATATGCTGACCCGGGTGACAGCGCTGCCATGTATTACTAACCAGTTTCTTATGGGACAGTGTTGTGCAAAAGTGTATTGTATTGTCTAAAACCACTGACATGCATGGACTGAAACAAATAAAATGAATGTTGCATCATCCATTTCTTGAGAAATAATTGAGCCTCATCCTGTGCTGAGCAGTGTATAGATTTTTATTTTAGGCCATCCAGCTGACTGATCCGGCATTCATCTCCTGTGCTGAACAGAGCAGAGCAGGGTGCGGTATTAAAGCTTTGTCTTAATCCTACACAATGATTGTGGTTTTTCAGTAGCTAATTCTGAGGCAACAGCTCACAACCCCCTACACGCATATGCACATGCACACACGCAGCCATGCACACACACACACACACACACACACACACACACACACACACACACACATACACATACACATACACATCATCCATCCCCCATGCATCCGTTGACATTGTTGATTGCTCTCCTGTAATCTTCTTAGGTCTAAAGCTTTTTGACTAAAAGATGAAAAGCCACAATGTTACATATCTGGCCTGGAAATTAGATGGCTGTAATTTGCCTTCATGTCTCTCTGTTTTACCCAGAAATGTTCCTGCTTCATTTGATGTTGTTTAGCTTTTAGCTTTTTGCACACTGCTGTGATGTGCGACTCTTTTGTCTGCCATTTAATCTGTGACAGCGCAATCATCTGAATCATCATTAATAGATGTTATCAATTTCTACAAAGGATCTTTCTTGCAGTAACTAGTAGGATAATTAACACTGACTAGTAAGGACTGAATGAGGCAAGAAGATGCTTCAATCCCTATATGCTGTAGAGAAAGCATGAGTCTAGAGTTTGTGATTTGTGCTTAAACAAGTATATTAAACCACGTCAGACCAAATTAGGCTTAATAAAGCTCGACTAATGAGATGCTGCAGTCGGACTATGATGAGACTGTTAAACTCGCTTGCAGTATTTTTTTGCAGTATATTGTGACATATAGAGGCGTCTGATTCACTTGTCATTGTTGTTATTCAAGTGTGTAAAAGCCACATTGTCTGACAAGTCAAGGAGCATCTGGGGCCTGGCCGAGTGTCTAGAGGAGAAACGAGATTCCCTTAGTCTCCCGTGGCTTTGTTTTCTTTTCCATGTGACGTTATACAGGCTGGCCGCTGCCTCGGTGATGCCCTCAGTGCCAGTCAGTGCCTGAGACCCCCATGTTCAGTTAGTCCTTACACAGAGTGGCGCAGATTAGACTCTTCTTAGAGACAAGATACCGACAGTGACTATGATGCCTGTCATACTGACCAGCGTGGTGTCCTAACGCCCACACTTCTTAAATTACTGGGTTATTCTCGCTGAAGAAGGATTGTTGTTTTGTGATGTACCCAGATCATTGCATGAAGGTGGAACCACAGTCTTATCGTGCCTTGTACTGTCCTTACTTAAGGTCATTGCATCTATCACTTTTCCACTTTGCTGTCTCCTGAGGTCTCAAGGGTGCTGTACTTTCTCCACCCAAATGTAAAGCCTTTTAGTCGATTAAAATGAAAAGCCACGATGGGACTTGCCATAAATACACTGATGCAGATTTTAGACAGAGGATCAATTGTGGAAAGTTAGAGCGAAGCCTCCTCCCACACACTAGCCCATCAGCTCCAACCCTCTCTTATGTGTGCACAATACAAATAGTATTGATCTGTCCTGAAGCACTTGCTTCTTGAAATGAGATTGTGGCTAAATGCACCAGAGAGAGAGAGAGAGAGAGAGAGAGCAATCCACTACCTATGTCTTTCCTTGGGGTTTTTCATCACTAGTTCCCATTTGTCCAGCTGGTCCCCTGCCTAAGTCATTTTGATAATTCACACCGGCAGCAGCACACGCCACAATTCCTTTCAGATGAATCCTCAGCTGACGGGGTGACCTTCACCGGCAATATTAACAATAATCTTCCAAGCTGACTTTCCAAATACATAATAAATCTAAGGAAAGAAAAACATTAGTTGCTCTCTAATTTGTATAGCAGATGCTTTGGCAATTCCCGTAGCTACAATACAATATTTAGCATCTCTAATTAGTTTCAGATAGATCAGACCTTTCTTGTATTATTTTGGTGGTATCATTAGATCAGGCATCGGAAGATAATGAGTACAGATTCTCAGAATAATGTCACCCTTGCTCCAGTATAGGGGGGAGGATGGTGAGCTTACAGTCAGCAGGAGGTCTTAGATTACGGGCCAATTTTATGTGTGAAGGTTCAAAAAAAAAGGAGAGCCTCAATCCCTCCTTTGTGGAATGCATGACAATGGTTCAGCCCATCTGCACTATTTTCATATTGTCACAGAAGAGCCACGTGTTTTAGACATCACCCTTTACACACGTGCATGCGAATGTTTGAATGAAAAGAACATATCCTGTACATCGCAAAAGGAATTCGTGTTGGTGTGAATTAATATAGCGCTTTATCCCTGCTCGGTTTCTGAACAGCCCATGATTATCTATTGTGTCTATTGTGCCAAAGATGCTGAGGTAGGGAGAGAAAGAAAGAATAACAAAGGGAGGAGAGAAGTGATTGAATATCCAGTCGTTTGAATGGTCAGCATTTGGTCTGAACCGTGCAGGACAATGAAGATTGCTAGGCCACTTTTAATGACAATAGAGCCTTTGACATCACTGACCGCACAGGTCCTCAAGACTGGGGGAGGGGCAAGCAGACTGGCCTCCCATCTGCCCTCAGAGGTGTGTGAGACGTCAAGAGAGACAGACAGGCGCAGAGAGAAAGTGAGCAATGGAAAGTAAGGGTAATAACATGCTGTAAGGTTTCGCAAGGAAAAATTCAATTTGAAGGTACAGACGTAATTACCGCATACTACATTCTGTAGCATGGAACCTATATGGCACGTTTATTGAAACTGTAGTAAAACGGAAAGATATTAT
Organism: Leptodoras nelsoni; assembly: GCA_028566375.1. Taxonomy (NCBI): domain Eukaryota; kingdom Metazoa; phylum Chordata; class Actinopteri; order Siluriformes; family Doradidae; genus Leptodoras; species Leptodoras nelsoni. The sequence goes on along the minus strand of JAOVVG010000051.1, from coordinate 15,641,271 downwards.
ATAAAATCATGCTGAGGGATACTGGAAGTTCTGTTAGGTTGCATAACTAGGCCAGTTGCTACATTTACGTCCCGGTTTGTGAGCAGACACGAGTGACTACATCCCAAGAAGAAAGCCACCCACCTCTCTCTTTCTTTGTGGTTTCTGATGAGCTCATCAGTAAATCTGTCCAACCTCCCTCTACTTGTATGTTCAGGAAAGCAGGGAAATTTATTTAGGAAATAATGTGTTTACTTTCCACTCAAAAGGTCTTCTTGATGAGTCTAACACCATCCAGTGCTGTCACATTGACTATCCATCACATCAAATAGTTCATAGTGAAATGAGTTTAAATGCAGCTTGGCTATAATTAAAAGATGCTGATTAAATGACCTATAAATCTTGATTGTTTATTTTGTCCTTTATTAGCTGTGGTGATTCTGTTGATTGGGTAATTCATTTGAATAATGTTATTATTCCGCTTCATTTTCATAGTTCATGTAGTAGGAATTCTTGAACATTATTCACTGCAGTTCATGTAGTGTTGTGGATGTAGTACTCCTGAACCTTTGAATGAATCGTGCCGCTTGTATTCAGCTTCAGGTATCCGTGTGTGATAATACTCAATTCTGTCAAAGATACATGGATGTTCTGTAAAATAATACATTTATTTTAAACATCTACAGAAGATAAACATCTTCCCGTCCATGCCGGCAGTCTACAGCAGATTTGTCTCTGAGGTGACTGATGTGATTGACAATCCTGTAATAATGTGCTGAATCTGATCCTATGAAAGTGGGCTCATCCTGGTTTTTGGTACAGATCTGCAGAGAGGGGGCCCTTCATGCGCCCTTCTTTACACGCCTCTCCTTCCCCCACACAATAGGCGCTTTGTTTGCATGCACACACAGTCGCCTCGGAGATGCGAACTAAAGTGACGTCTCCAGAGGCGGTAGGTCCCCCTCTATCCTGATCATCTGAGAACTCCACCATCTCTCCCCTGTCCTCTTGTTCCACCGTGGAATCTAAGAGAGATGGCGTGTGGCTGCGGCACTCAGTTGCAGGATGGATGTGTGATTGCGAAGTCTGGTCACGTAGAGAGGCCCTGTTATTTCAAAGCCAATCATAGAGCAGCAGGGCTGCCTCCATTTTGAAATATGGAAGAGAGAATAGAGCCAGCAATGGATGTCTCGCTGTACTTTGTTTATAGTATATAAAGAAGGGTTGTTGTTGTCATAGATATTTTTTAATTATGTAAAATTGTCATATAACATGTTTTATATATTAGGCATGCACTGATAACCGGTTATATGATATGATATTTGGCACATAAAATATTGTAGCATGGAAACGGCAAAATACCAGATCCCATTCTGAAGGACAAATTTCATAATTAGAAGAAATTTAAGCACAACATTGCTTGTATCTTTGTTCCTAGAGGCAATAACATACTTCTATCCACAAGACAAAAACATCATGGACAGTCTGACTAAGCAATATGTAATAAGTAACCTTTTTTTTATGAATCTTGATTATATTGTAAACTGTAATATAGGCTTAAGTGAAGGTATTTAGCATGATAAGAAATGTTGATATTGGCACATGCTAAATGCATATTGAAGTATTATTGTTATCTGGTTTACGTTTGTAAATCGGTTGTCCAACATGCCAAAAAAAGCTACCTATTACAGAAGCTCCAGTGTGAAAGGTTTAGGCACAGTGTGATAGGTCATACAACAGCGGCTTTTATGCGGACATTATTCTTTGAAGGCAGAATAATTACATGACTGCAAGCTTTGATGAAAATCAAATACAGCTATGCTAATCAGGCCATCTGCTTGCCAGCCCTTTTTGGCCTGTGCTTGGTTAGATCGCTCTGCAATCACAGGATGCAGGGGTCTCGAGCGCCCTTCTCTGATTGCGGATTCACTACAGTGACACTTAGGCTCTTTGGGGGTCGGTAGCAGTCACTCCGGCCGGATAACGCATTTATGAATGTATAATCATTTCATAGCTATATCCTGGTGTGGAGCGTGTATGCCCAGGCATTCGGGACTTTCAACGAGAAAAGCCTCTTAGTTCAGTCCAGGACAATGGACAGCTGCATTGTGTTTCGCAGGGGGCCACCTTTCTTTTTAAAACCCAACGTGGTGAGTTGCCACAAAGAGGTGCATTGAGGGCAAGCAGTGGGTTTCTTTTGGAGCAGACCCAACCTCCTAGCATAAGGGACAAAGCTCCCCCTCTGTGCCCCCACAGCTCCCTAAAAGAGACTGAGTTCTGCAGCTGCCTCCTGCTCCTCCTTCTCGCCCCCTCTTCATTTCACTAATCCCCACTGAATGACCCTGTAACTCTCTCTCTCTCTCTCTCTCTCTTTCACTTTCTCTCTCTGTCTTTCTCGTCTCGCACTCACACTATGCCTTTCCCTTACACACCCACGCCCATTACCACAAACATCCCCCATATCCTACCTCTAGCCCATCAGTCTCAAATGATTCATTTCTCTTTCAGTCGAAAAAGCCGTCAGCTGTCAGAACGTCGCCTTTAACGCACAGGCTGTGCGCTTCACTTAATTGCAGCGCATCAGCCAATGCTAATTATCTTTGACCTCACAATAATGTCAGTGTTGTCTGTGTTTATATATATATATGGTTATGTATAAGCTTAAGAATGAAATGACTTGAATTGCTGAAATGGCTTATTTGTTGGATAAGATGTTGTGGGTTTTTTCATTTTTTCCTCCAGTGCTGGACTTGAAGGTGGTGTGAGTGTAAAGAGTGGCAACAAGAATGGGCAGCACAGCTGTTGTTCATGTCAGGATAGCAGGACTTCACTGAGAGTACTGCAGTGGGTTAATGTCCAATGAAATGTGATCTTTTTGTCTTACTGATATGTTTTTTTTGGAGGGACAGAGGAGAGATAAAAAGCGATGCGGCTTAAGCATAGGGTACAATAAGTATGAAGCTTATAGAGATGTTTCAGGCTTGTCATCTGATGCGTTTAAAGGACATTCGCCGCTTCTAAATGCATATTTCCTGTATATTTAAAGCAAATATTTGCACCAGGCTTAATGTTTGTTCATATTGAATAACAGCATAGCAACATCACTACACATCTTTTGTTCCAGTGAGAGTACTTGCTTGTGCCCTTTCAGACACGTGAAGCTGTAGACACAAAGGAGATAGCTAATTGCTATTTTGCTGATTGCTAATTACTATTTTCTTACCCAGCCTTCAACAGATTCATTCAAATGCCCCCCAAAAACGTCCAGCAAATACAGCCAAACTAGGGCTTTTAGACGAAAATAAGAGCATGTAAACAATAAAGTTGAGCACAAAGACAAACATAGACACAAAGTGGTGTCTTTTGGTTTAGGATCTGATCCCAACTACATAATGCTGATGTTATTCTTGATTTTGTAGCCGGTGTTGCTGAAGATGAAGACAGCAGGCCACACGTGCATCTCCGGGCATCACAATCAGAGCTTTCAGCTCTCTTTACCCACAGATTCACCTCCCTCTCCCACACAGGGCAGGTGCAGCCGGAGAAGCTGGCTTTTCTGAAGCGCTTTTGTCACTAAAAGCTACCGTCTTCTTCTGCCGCCTGGCTTGCTCAGTGTACTCTGAGCCAAATCTCAGGAAAGAGGAGAAAGGCCACATTTCACTTGTGAAAAGACTCCTACACTCATGCACTGAGTTGGGAAAGGAACACTTCTGTTCTGTCTCTAATGGGGATGCTCCTCATTCCGAGTGGTGTGCTGTAACTCCTGAGCCTGCCACTTCCTGCTCAGGTCCAGGATGGTAACATATGCAATTTGGCAACTGCCGTTAAATAAAACTGCTCTTGACAGGCAGAGCTGATGAGGGTTTTTTCTGTATATGAGCTGTATATTTACCTAGCCCAGCCTGAGGGAATATGGTATAAAATGTTAAGTATTGTGCATCTCTGCAGTTTTTTGTCTGAGAATGCACAGACTTTTCACCCTGATGGTGCCCTCCGGCTCATTGGGGCTGGATAATGACTGTACCTACATCCCAGCTGAGGTCCTACTATCCAATAGCACATTACACAGTGCTTGTCCAGACACTGACTCAGTGTGCATGCTGTGCAGGCAGAGCTCAGTCTTCATGCATGTAAGTAGGCACTATTGCACACTCGATAGTCAATGCTCGTTAAGCTGAAGACCAAATAGCAGGACAGGGCTGAGGCTCTTTAGCCTAGGTTTCTGGTCCTGCTTGCCTGGCTCCATAACCTCATTGCCTCACTGAAATTCCAGCTGTACAAAATAGGGAACAGATTGTGTGCATGATGTAAAACGGCAAGCATTCTCCAGTCGCCATGGATAAGGTCAGTGTTGAAGGCAAAGCTGGGGTGAGTAATGCAGGTCTCAAAAAACGAAAACCCTCAGGGGACACGCACATTTCAGTCACAAGGGTCTCAATCCCCGTGGTGCAAGGACCATCTGTTGATTTCAGGAATGAGAGTGGACTGGTCCAGGAAGAGAAGGTAGAGGTGGGCCACATGGAGCAGAGACGCTTCTGATGATGAAAGAATAGACTGTAAATGGAAACCTGGCTCAGGGTTTGGAAGTGCTGGAAGGTTGTGATAAAGAGCCAGAGCTTTGTACTGGCTCTCTTGGCCAGTGTGACTCCCTTTTCCAGCCCCATGTGTATGACTCACTGCAAGTCTGGATCTGAGATGGAGAGAGAAAGTAAGTACATTGGACTCCACATGAGGAGAGTGGTCCCGTTATTTAGCTTGCATTTCAGGCCAAAAGGCTAATGCCAACGTTTGAGTCTGGCTGTCCCCCAGGCGGGCAGTGTTTAGACAACTTTGACAGACTGCGGGTGAGGAGGGACAGGTGTGTGTTGGGTTCGGAGCACTTGTGTGGAACTCAACACCACCATTGGGAAATGCACTCAACAAGCTGAGGACAGTGAGGAAAAAGCATCAACCCCCCCGCCAAAGCCCGCCCCCAGAACCCCTTTTGCACTTTCGCTGCAGGGATCTTATCATGAACATGAGCAGGAATGCTAGCCTTGTGCCCACAAAAGTTGTTACCATTTCAACTGCTTGGTGATACATCCAACCAATTCCATCACGTTACAAATAAAGATTTCCTCTATGCGATCCGCAAATGCACGGCTCTTCTCATTGCTTTGAAAGAAAATCTCTTCACATGGATTATCGTAACAGCGTAGCTGTTTTTAGAAACAATTAGTAACTGTATAATTCTCAGGCACAGGCGTCCCAAAATGGTGCTCGGAGTAAGGCACAATGGTGGTTTTCATAGTTAAAGGTCTAATTGGACACTATGAAGTAATAAGCAAAGTAGGTTAGCAGATTTTCTTAAATAATTTGACACTGAATTTGACATTGAATTTTTCTTACTTTTATCTATCTCTCTAAAATGCAACATTATCAGCACAAAGTACTCATTGCACTCTCTCACCCTCTGCTCAAATACTGTGTACCTCTGGTTTTGTAGAAATTGGGCAGTCTCATTATGAATATAGGCTTTTTGGAACAGCCAGCAATGCTCAGCCAGCAATCCCTACTTAGGGAGCATAAGATGACATTTTAATAGTACTTGAACGGAAATATGTGGGGGATTTTTTTTATACTAGACACCAATTACTGCTTCTAAGACAGTAATTTTATCTCTTTGTACATTTTTTTTTATAAGATTGTTGATTTAGTGGTTGTGAGGACAGTCACCTGCGGAGGAAACAGTGGTGTTTTTTTCCAGATTGGTCTAGGCTGAAGTAGACAAATGCAGGGTATGATCTGTGTTAGCAGGGATCTAAAGGCCCTGGAGGAGGAGTCCAGCTGTGGAGACAGGCAGTGTGAAGAGAGAGTCTCAGCATGTTCCTTTCGTCCAGTGCGCACACACACACACACATGCACACACACACACATGCACACATGCACACACTTTTCTGTCACTCCTCAACTTGGGCAGACTGCTTCATTATTCATACAGAGCAGGGAGGGATCTTAATTAGGTCGCCTGAGCGCCCCGTGGATTATGAAGGCGTACTGGAATACAGTGAAGTAGGAAATGGCTCCTCCTCCTTCTGTTCTTCAGTCTAATGCCATATAGGACATCAGTCACTGACGGAATCAGCTGTGCTGACTGGGAATTCACACCAGCTGCATTTATCATACAGACCTTGAGAGAACACCAATAAGAACTTCATATAAATAAATTAATCATGTTTTGATTTTTTTATATGTTTTAGTACACATTTTACAGATGACATTGCAGATATTGAAACTGTTTATAGCTTTACAGGTCTCATACTATTAAACATTCCCAAGAGCTACTCTGTAATCAATTATAGCTCTTTCCTCTGGGACAGTACAGACCAGTAATCCTGCATTTTGTCATTATTTCCTTAGCCAAGTGTTCCATACAATACACAAGTACTCATGCTAATCTTGCTGTGTGATCAGATTGGTCAACATTCACCATTTGGGAAAAAATACAAAAAAAACAGCAGTACAGCATGGAAATATTCAGTAGTGACTGATTGTATATTACATAAGAGTTTGGCTATTGTTGTTACTGCTCCTGTTCGTGTTCACTGCTAACACTAGTGTCTAGAGCTGCAACAATTACTCGATTAATCGATTAGTTGTCAACTATTCAATTCATTGACAACTATTTTGATAATCAGTTAATAGGTCTGAGTAATTTTATAAGAAAACAAGTCTAAATTCTCTGATTCCAGCTTCTGAAATATTTTATATTATATTATTTTCTGGTTTCTTTATTCCTCCATGGCAGCAAACTGAATATCTTTGGGGTTTGGACAAAACAAGACATCTGAGGATGTAATCTTCGTCTTTGAGAAACACGGAGCAACTTTTTCACCATTTTCTGACATTTTATAGACCTAATAATTAACTTTGTTTGAAAGAAATACTTGACATGTTAGAGGTAACAACAACAACTGGAATGAAAATCTGCAAACACTGCAAATAAGCAAATCAAGATGTCGCCTACGTTGTTATGCAGAATATGAGATACATTTACATTCAGTTATAAAACAACAATATCAGTCTCCATATCAGTTTCTGAACTCCCTACTTTGCCATCCATCAATATCTTTGGCATCTGTGCTGTCTGAATAACAAAAGAGAGGGTTACTCTGCATGGTGGCTTTGAGGAAAATCCACTGACAGTATGAAGAAACCTTGTGAAACTTCTGATGTTCTTGTAAAGTTTTTATACTGTACAGTGACATAACACTTGCTGCAAACAATCTAGGCTTATTAGACTTAATAGAAGGAGTGAAAACGTGTGAATGGAGTGGACGCGGGTTGAACTGGCAGGTAACGCGTGATGATTCTCATCTGTGTCTTATTAGTGCCAGTCTACTTATTTGTGTCTGTTCGTGCTTTCAGTGACTCGTGTAACCAGAGAGACTGCAATATGCACACACACACACACACACACACACACACACACACAAACACACACACACTCACATTGAACTTGACAGAGCGAAAGTTGCAAGTCCGAGACGGACCTGTTTCTGACTTGTTTTGGTTTTCTTGAGTTTTTGACAGTGAGCTGAAAATTGCGGACTGACTGAACGCAAGCCCAGAACTGCCTCCTGAGTCTACCTCCACATCCTCACACACAGGGTTCGACAGTGTTTTAGTCATTAATCATTAGTTTGAATTATTAACACCGAGATGTGTACACAAATATATACATTGGTGAAAACAGATGTGGAGCGTCCACTAAAGAAACCGAGGAGTGTACGAGAGCCCTGGACAGCTCTGGCCCAATTTAACCCTCGCACACATGTATGCCTTTGACATCAACCAAAGCAGGAGACTTATTTCCTTGGCTCCCTCCTTCTTAAATCTGCAAAGCACTCCCATCTGGCTTCGGCACTACGCTTTTAAATCACTTCCTCATCAGGCAATGAGTCACCTAAACACTCTCCCAAATTTACTTGGTTAGATGAGGGGAAACGTCCCTCACATGCCATGTGTTTGCTCGCAGTTTATGTGTTGCTCTAATAGTAGTAAATTCAGATTGTATGGTTGTAGATTGTGGCTGTTATTCTGAAAGTGCCATGTATAGACCAGGCTAACAGGATAACTGGCCAAACTATGGAGAGCGTGACACAGTGGAAAGACAAGCTGAAACTGCCTTCCTTTCCTTTTCTTTTTTGTTAAGCATAACATTTACTTTTCATCTTTTTAATATATTATGTTGCACTTCTCATGGCATTCCTCTCTCCTTCTGGCCATGCTCTGCCTATCTTCAAACCTCCCAGCGGAGTATGAAGTCAGCGTTTTGGATGGATGAGAGAAAGAGCACGCTTGTGAGTTAAGATGAAGGCAGTTACACAGTTATAGTCCTCCAGCTGTTTTCTACCATGGGCCCCATGTCGACATGACTCTACAGTAGGTTGTGTGTGGAAAGGGGGGAGTGAGCTATTGTGAGTGGGTGGGGTGGGTGGGGGTTGGGGGGTTCATGATTAGGTTAAACTGAAGAGAGAAGTCATGGGGAGGTAGGGATGTGAAAACCCTCAATAAACCTGACATAACTGAATAGGAATTCACCCGTTCTTCCAAGGCTTTTGTTATTCTTTGGAGACCTTCTTATCCTTCCTGTGCTACTCTCCCTGTCTGTTGCATGGGGCAAGAAAAGCTGTGCTGCACAAACGAACACAAGAATAAAGTAAAGGTCACACAATCCTTTTTCCTCTCTCCTAATTTAAGTCTGCAGTCCAGTCTAGTCAGCTAAGGCAGCGGTTGCATTCACAGGAGAGCATAAAAGTCAAGTGACACATTAACTGCATGGCCAGTTTCAAAGACATAACGTGATTTGCGTCGAAACCAGTTGAAACCGTTTTCAACATAATGACATAAGCACATGCAATGCTGCCTTGCTGTCACTGCCTTGCATGCTGCCTCTCTACTTTGAATAATAACACATTACATCATCTGCAGCTGCCCCACAATATTTTCAGGGGTCTGCCTGTTACCGTGGTGATGGAGCTATGTCATAGGGCCTGGACCTCCCACCCTAAAACAACCAATCTGCACTACACATTCACGCCCCTGTTTCCAACGGCCATCTCTTACAGGACCCATCAACTGGCTTGTGTTGGGCAGACAGGAACACGCAAAAGGAAGGGTGATTTCCGTTACTCTCAGGCCCCTCCTCTTTCACAGTACCTCCTGCACACTTTCTTACTCTCTTATGTCTCATTTGAACGCAAAGCCAGGAAATATCTGTAAACTTGTCCAAGGGCAGGGTCTTATTCTCTAGAGCTCCTGCGGGCCATAGTTGGAAGACTCTGAAGGAGGCAATCAAGTAGGAGCCAAAATATGCTCAGATAATCGGGTTAAGCGTGGAGACTGTTTCCTGGACACAGCTTTGACCGTGTATCTTAAGAGACAGGCGGCTCTTCTCTGGGTTCCAACAGTTGTTCTCATCTGTTATGCTGCACATAGCAGTGTAATTGGTTATTGAGCTTTCTGTGGTTATAATCTGTGGTTTCATTGCCCTGTCAATCTACTGATTGATCTGTCTTCTTGCCACCTCCATTTAATGGAGATGTGCAGTGATCAGCACTTTTCGAATGACAGTTGTCTTCTTTCTCCAAGGACAGAGTTTTAGAGCACAGTGTGCAAAGGAAAGCATGGTGTCACTAGTAGATCTCAGCTCTTCTAGCCATTCTTGACTGTTTCCTGTTTCCATTTGAACATTCAGATTATCACCTAGTTATGTTAAGTTGAATGAATAATGTCATATAAAGGTATAGTCAGTGATTTGTATTGATTTTACCTGAAGTTAGCTGTTTTAAGACTCAAAACGTTCAAATAAATTCAGCCACACCCTTAGTTTTCCCTCCAGAAGTCTGCTCCCAAAACACCTGCCCAGCTTAAAGTCATTACAAAGGGAATTTCCAGTTTTACACATAACCTTACTTTCATTTTGATTTTCTACCATTTTCTGCCAACTTAGTAGTAACCATTTTCCACTTGTTAGTCATCACTGCTACCAAACTGGGACTGGGAAGGTTAGTATGATCATCCTTAAAGATACATGAGGTTATCCACTGCGTCTTTCCAAAGTGCTGCTGAGGCAACCTCTGAGGCAGTAGAAAATGTTTCCCTTCACATGAGCTCATGGGCGTTCGTGATTGACGGGTCCCGCTCTGATTAACAGGTAAATAAAAAACCCCAGAGTGCCTGACCAAGTAGGCTCCCTCAGACTTCCAGATATGCTCTTGGTCAGGATTCAGGCTTACAATATCCATTTGATAAGGCAAACATTTCACTGTTGTGTCATTCAAAAGCTCAGAGATACATTCATGTCCTGATTGGTTGATTGAATATTGGTTTTCCACATGATTTGTCCCCCATCTCCACCATTTACAGAGCCCACAGCACTACAGAGACCAGAGTTTTTCATCTGTGGTCATATTGTATTGAGACCTGCCTCAATTTAAAGAGAACATCACCAAATATTTTAAAAGTCTATTCAACAATCAATAAATATCCAATATCGTAATGATTCAAAAGCCCTGTGGTTTGCTGAGTCTCAGTCCTCTAAGGTGCATCTAATTTTGTCAAGAACACTTTAGAATTTGGATTCATTATAAAAAGTGATCAGTTATTCTAACATTATTTGTTACAAAATCTGCAAATGTTCTCAGTAGCTATAGAGTGAAGTGGAGCTCCACATACTGTAGCTCCTCCGCAAAAACAATTTACCATACAGCCACGGTGGCATTCCCTAGTTGACTGTATAAAACCCAGGAACTGGACAATACGTTTTTATAGGACTTTTTTCATACTGTGCCTGAAGCAGATGATATTTCCTTATGTGAGAGTTACACACATGCTGATGTGTATCAGCTGGGCTTGTAGATGAGGATGTTGGTCTGTCTCTACTCCTGGAAGGTAAATCTCTCTGAAAGAGAAGCACAAAACCGAGCCAGAAGAGCACACGGTCACCCACAGGACTTGTATCTGTATTCAAATTTTACAGCTGATGTCTATCTGAGCGCACACTTTTGCACAAAACATAATAGCAAATAGCATCGGGGGCGCTCCTTGATTACAGAATTCGGCTGTATTTAGCGTGATAAATCAAACACAACTGTTCAGATTAATTTTGTGTGCTGTAGGCACTTTTGAAATGAATGTGATGAAACCTGTATGAACTCTAGGTAATGCATTTTATCTTTTTTTAATATATGTTTTGGTTGTCATTTCTCGTGAACTTCTCGTGCACAGTGCTCTGATCTCTTGTGTTCAGTGTTAGGATATGCTAACTTATTAGCTATCATAAACATTACTAATGATTGAAAGGAACAATGGAGAATGAAGAACTAGCTCTTTCTGAGTTGCTATATTTTTATATGTTACATCAGTTTAATGTCGACAGAGACGACAAAGGTGACGGATCTGCATAACACATACGCTATATCACATATACAGAAACTCTATGTACAGAATTTTTTAATATATTATTATTTTTCATATTATTTCTTATTTCTTATTATTTTTTCTTATAATTCTCATTGTAAACTATTCTTATACTGTTATGCTCTGTCCCTGATAATTACTTATTCCTCTGGCAATTAATTTAAAAAACTACGCAAACTCAAAATCGAATCAGCCAATCATGTAGCAGCAGCACAACAGAACTTCCGGTGAAGTGATATACCCATGTTCCCTAGCTCCCTACACACTGTGCAGT